>PVLD010037446.1:0-10240 GCA_004027595.1 Dinomys branickii | reverse complement strand
CTGCCTACTCCTATGTCTTCAAGATTTTTACCTACTTTCTCTTCCAACAGATTTAGAGTTTCTGTTTTAATGTTGAGATCTGTGATCCATTTTGACTTGAGTTTGGTGCATGGTGATAGACTTGGGTCTATTTTCATTTTTCGGCAAGAGGCAAGTCAGTTTTTCCAGCACCATTTATTAAACAGGCTATCTTTTTTCCAGTGAGCTTGGTTGGCCCCTTTGTCAAACATTAGGTGGCTGAGTGTGCTTTTCGTTGTGGATGCATCTTCCAGTCTGTTCCACTGATGCTGAGGTCTGTTTTTCAGCCAGTACCAGATTGATTTTATTACAGCAGCTTTGTAGTATAATTTCAGGTCAGGGATTGTGATTCCACCTGACTTGTCCTTGTTCCCCAGGATTGCTTATGCTATTCTGGGTCTCTTCTGGTTCAATATAAATTTAATGCATGTTTTCTCTAGATCTGTGAGGTATGCTAGTGGTAGTTTAATGGGAATTGCATTGAATCTGTACAACAGTTTTGGTAGTATGGCCATTTTCACAATGTTGGTTCCTCTTAACCATGAGCAGGGGATGTTTTTCCATTTATTGAAATCCTCTTCAATCTCTTTCTTCAGAGTACTATAGTTTTCATTGAATAAGTCTTTTACATTCTTTGTTAGATTGGTTCCTAAATATTTCAATTTCTTGGATGCTATTGCAAAAGGTATGGTTTCCTCAATTTCTCTCTCAGTCTGTTTGTTGTTTGTGTATAGGAATGTTATTGATTTTTGGGTGTTGACTTTGTATCCAGCTACACTGCTGAATCTGTCAATTAGTTCCATGAGTTTTCTTGTGGAGTTTTTGGGCTCCTTCATGTAAAATATCATGTTATCTGCAAATAGTGATGGTTTAACTTCTTCCTTTCCTATCCTTATTCCTTTTATTTCTCTCTCTTGTCTAATTGCTCTGGCTAATGCTTCCAGAACTATGCTGAGTATGAGTGGTGACAGTGGACATCCTTGTCTTGTTCCTGACTTTAAAGTGAAATATTTCAGTTTTTGTCCATTTAGTATGATGTTGGCTGTTGGTTTGTCATAGACGGCTTTGATCAGATTGAGGTAGAGACCATCTATTCCTATTTTTTCTAAGGTTTTTAACATGAATGCATGTTGGACTTTATCGAAAGCTTTTTCTGCATCTATTGAGATGATCATGTTGTTTTTGTCTTTGGCTATATTGATATGATGTATTACATTAATTGATTTGTGAATATTGAACCATCTCTACATTCCTGGAATAAATCCAACCTGGTCATGGTGTATTACTTTCCTTATGATTTGCTGCATTCTATTTGCTAGTATTTTGTTGAGTATCTTTGCATCTATGTTCATTAGAGAGATTGGCCTATAGTTCTCTTTCTTGGTTGGGTCCTTCTCTGGTTTTGTTATCAGTATAATACTTGCCTCCAGAAATGAGTTAGGGAGAGTTGTTTCCTTTTCAATTTCATTGAAAATTTCGGGAAGTGTTGGCATTAAATCTTCTCTGAATGCTTTATAGAATTCTGCTGTGAATCCATCAGTGCCTGGGCTTTTCTTTGTTGGTAAATTTTTAATGACATTTTCAATCTCATTAATTGATATTGGGTTGTTCAGGATTTTTGAACTTCCTGATTCAATTTTGGTAATTCACACATTTCTAGGAATCTGTCCATTTCTTCTGAATTTTCTATCCTATGGAAGTAAAGATTTTCAAAGTAGGTATTAATGATCTTTTGAATTTCTGTGGGATCCATAGGGATTTCATCCTTTTCATTCCTTACTGAATGAATTTGAGTTCTTTCTCTTCTTTTTTTGATAAGGTTAGCTAGGGGTTTATCAATTTTATTTATTCTTTTGAAAAACCAACGCTTTGATTCACTTATTTTTTGCACCATTTTCTTCGTCTCAATTGCATTAATTTCTGCCCTAGTTTTATAATCTCCTCCCTTCTTTGGGCTTTTCATTTGGTTTGTTGCTCTTTTTCTAAAAGTTTGAGGTGTGGCATTAGGCTATTTATTTGCTCTCTTTCTGTTTTCTTTATATATGAGTTCATTGCTATAAATTTCCCTCTGAGGACTGCTTTCATTGAATCCCACAGATTCCGGTAGGTTGTATTTGCATTTTCAATCGTTTGTAGTATTTTTTAATTTCTTCTTTAACTTCTTGTGTGACCCACTAGTTATTCAAGAGGTTGTTGTCTATTTTCCAAGTGTTTATGTGGTTTTTGGAGTTCTTGTTTTCATTAATTTCCAGTTTCATTGTGGTGTGTTTAGATAATATGCATGGAATAATTTCAATTCTTTTGCATTTAAGTAGATATGCTCTATGGGCTAGAATGTGGTCAATTTTAGAGAAAGACCCATGTGTAGCTGAGAAAAATGTGTATTGTGATGTTGTGGGGTGGAACACTCTGTATACATCTACTAAGTCCATTTGTTCACACCTTTGGTTCAAGTCTGTTATTTCTTTGCTGAGTTTTTGTCCAGTTGACCTGTCTCTTTGTGTCTGAGGGGTGTTTAGGTCCTCTATTACAATAGTGTTGTTAATCATTTGATTTTTCATTTCTGTTAAGATTTGACTTGTAAAGTTTGGTGCTCCATTATTTGGTGCATAAATTTTTAGGATTGTCATCTCTTCCTCTTGCAGCTTTCCCCTACCTAGTATATAGTGTCCTTCTTTATCTCTTTTGATTGTTTCTGGCTTGAAGTTTACATTATCTGCAAACATAATAGCTACCCCTGCTTTTCTCTGGCAACGTGTTGCATGCAGAATTGTTTTCCATCCTTTAACTTTCAGCCTGTGGATTTTCTATTGAGTAAAATATGTTTCCTGTATACACCATATTGTTGGATTATGTCTCTTAATCCATTGTGCCAATCTGTTTCTTTTGACTGGTGAACTGAGGCCATTTACATTAATGGTTATAATGGTTATATGCTGTCTTATTCTTGTCATGCTATTTACTTGTTCTTGTTTCCCTACTTTTCCTATAGGTTTACTTGCTTGTTCTGTTTGAGGGTTTCTTTCTGTTGTTGTTCTTGAGATTGTGGTCACTTTTTTCTCTGTCTAGAATATCTTTTAGTGCTTTTTGCAATGCTGCTTTGGCACTCATGAAGTTCTTCAGTCATTCTTTGCCGTAGAAATATTTTATTTCTCCATTGAATTTGAAGGATGGTTTTGCAGGTACATCAGTCTGGGTTGGAAGCTGTTTTGTCTCAGAATCTGTAATACCTCGCTCCAAGGTTTTCTTGATTTCATAGTTTCTGTTGAGGAGCGTGCTGTGATTCTGATGGGCTTTCCTTTATAGGTGATCTGTTTCTTTTGTCTAGCAGCTTTTCATATTGTGTTCTTCTGCTGGATGTCTGGGATCTTGACTATTATATGTCTGTGTGTGGTTTTATTTGGGTTATGGCTCTTCGGGGTTCTATATGCCTCAATTAACTATACTTCAGTATCTTTTACCATGTTTGGGAAATTTTCTGCTATTATTTCAGTAAATATTCTTTATATATCTTTTGTGTTGTCTCCTGCTGTTTCATTGATTCCTATTACTCGGATATTATTTTTTTTGCCTCATCTTGGAGCTGTTGCATTAATTTTTCCTGGATATTTGGTGACTTCAAGAGATCTTTTCTTTCACAGTCACTAGCTACCATGCTGTCTTCAAGATCTGAAATTCTATCTTCAGCTTCATTGAAGCGGTTTGGCAAGCTTTCAGTGGAATTTTTCAATTCCTAGCAATCTCTTTGAGTCTGTTTTATGTGTTCTAATTCATTCCTAAATTGTTCATGTAACATTTCCATTTGTTTCCTATGTTCTTCTATTCTTTTATCTGTTTCTTCTCTATATGTGCGTAACATTTCGTCCATTATTGTTTTCATTTCATTTTTTGCCTGAGAGATTATTTCTGCTCCAATCTCTTCTATGGCCTGATGGAGTTGTTTCTTTACTTCGGATGAGATCGTTTCAGAAATTGCAGGTATGTGGCTTCCTAGTTCTCCTATATCATTGCATCCAGGACTTGTTTTGGGTGGGGTTGAGTTCTGAGACTGCATTTTGCTCTTCTGTCTTGTCATTTTGCATATCAGATGAAAAGTATTGAGCTACAACTTACCCAGGCAGCTCACCAGGCAAAGATCCGTTGCAAAGGCTGCTCCAATGGCTCCCTCTCTTCGGGAAAATGTCCCTTAAGCTTTCTGCCAAGAGTTCCACTCAGAGGGGTGCTCAGATGCTGCTTCGTGGGCCAAGCTCCTGCCTACCCAGAGATCCAGGTTGGAGTGCACAGGCCTCAACTACCCAGAGTTCTGCACAGGCGGGCCGCTCAGATGCTGCTTTGTGGGCTGAGCTCCTCCTGACCCAGAGATCCAGGTCAGAGCGTGCACATGCCTCACCTGCCCAGAGTTCCACGCAGGCAGAGGGGCCACCTAAATGCTGCTTTGTGGGCCGAGCTCCTCCCTGACCCAGAGTTACAGGGCTGAGTGAGCACACGCCTCGCCTACCCAGAGTTCTGCACAGGTGGGCCACTCAGATGCTGCTTTGTGGGGTGAGCTCCTCCCTGACCCAGAGTTACAGGGCTGAGTGAGCACATGCCTCGCCTACCCAGAGTTCTGCACAGGTGGGCCACTCAGATGCTGCTTTGTGGGGTGAGCTCCTCCCTGACCCAAAGATCCAGGTTGGAGCGCACATCTGCCTCACCTGCCCATATTTCCATACAGGCAGAGGGGCCACCTGGGTGCCGCTTTGTGGGCCGAGCTCCTCCCTACCCAGAGATCCAAGGTTTTTATTTTTGATGTTATCTTTTAGATTTTGTAAGCAAGAGTTGATATGTATTATTGATGTCTAATGTAAGTATTCACTACATATTTGATACAGTGCACCCTTGACTTACAAATTCAATTCATTCCCAAGGGCTGGTTCCAACTCAAGTTGTCAAATGAATGCTGAAGCTCTCTCCTATATACAAGTAGATCTCAGTGTCCTTAGTGATGCATTAGCCCAGGATTTCTCCATTAAACCTATACAGGAAAGGATATTGTAATGTTCCTTCCAGCATTCTTTAAGGGTTATATATGTATCTGAGATCATCCAGAAGCACAAGCCACCAGCATTTGAGTCATAACTCAAGACGTTGGTTGTAGGTTAAAACTAAAATTCCAGTCATAATCTAAATTGTTTGTATGTCAGGCCAGTTGTAACTCAAGGGTACAATGTATTTTATTTTATTGGTATCTTATTTCCCTGCTAAGTGTATATTATACTCCATTGTAGGAAGCTTCTGACAAAACAGGAAGAGAAGGTGACAAGACTGCCACATAGGAAAGCTAAGCACATGTGCTGTCAGTGTAAGCAAGACATGTGTCTAGAATATGCAGTTGTCATGTGTGAAGACTGCCATGGATGTGACAGTGAAGCAAAACTTATTTCTGTGATAAGAGTTCTAGTGGTATTTTCACTGTAGTTCATATAGGAATTTATTTCTGGTGTTATCTCTTAGGTTTTGTAAGCAAGTACACAGCTGATGTGAAAATGTTGATGTCTAATCTAAATGCACAATAATATTAATACGAAGTGTGTGTATAGAACATGTTTTTGTTCTGTGGGCAGACTTAAGTGTAATAACTGAAGCAAAGATTTTTTTGGTAAGTGTCATTGGTTTCTTCATTGTAGTTTCACATAAGAATTTGTGTTGTTCTTTTTTAGACTTTTGCAGGGGATGGCAACTCTTAGGATATAATTTTTAAGACAAAATAATTTCAATCTTAGTACAAGCCTCAAAATGTGTCTTGAGAAACATCCCAGAAGGGTTGTAAAAAGTTAACTTTGCAGTTGACTTTGCCCTGGAATGCTTCTCCAAAGACAAAGAACACCCAGGCCCAGATAACCACCTATGACCCTGCCTGGGTTGTTTCATCCCTTCCCTGGCCCTAGATAAACAGTGTAACCATAAAGAAAATGTACGTTTATCTAAAGGGGGACATACAGAACAGAGTATGGGAAATATATATCATTGTGTTTGGGCCCATAACCGGGGCCTGACCCAGGCGAGTGGGACAAGAAGAAAATCGTGTGGTCACCTATATCAATGGCTGCAACATTCCAATCTGTTACCATAGAAACCAAAGGTATATTTAAGGTTGAAACAAAGAAAGGCCCCACCTCATGTTCCTGACCTGCAAGTCAGGCATGTGTGGTGACTGGTCTAAAAATTCAATAAACTCTGTTTGCCCTAAATAGAGTTCTTTAGTCTACTGTGGAATTCAGCCTGTCTTGCCGCTACACTTTGTCCACTAAAAAACAGTTGATATCGAAAATTCTGATGTTTTGTAAATACTCAATAAATATTAAAAATGAATACTTTATTTCTGTGATTTTTTCCTGTTAAGTACTTATTATTTAACATAATGAAATTAATAAAGTTAAAATTAATAATTCATTAATAGAAATATCCTAAAGAATAAATGTGGGTCTGACAGACCCGTGTTTCTGTGCCTTTGTGAAAAAATCAGTGTTATGTTCCTAATGGTGCAGCTTCCTTCTACCCTGCTCAGGTCTTACCTGTGTTCACAGTTTTGCTACATTCCCACTCTCTTGGATTTCTGGATACTTTCACTTGGCCATCTGCACTCCAGAGCTCTCTTCCTTGCTCCAACATGGAGACCACATTCTGGTCAAAAGGAGAGATTCCTGCTTGGAAAAAGAAATGCATGCAGTGTGCTGTAGTTTTTCCATACCCCAGCCCTGTTTACTTGAAGAAGAGGTAGTAGAGTGATATAAACAAGTATCTCACTATTCGATGTAGATGTCTAGCTTAGCTCTCTCCCAAGGACCAATGATTCGAAGGCACCAGGATCAAAAATAGGGAACTGGATATTTTAAGTCTACTATAAGGTTTCATGCATATTTCAGCTCTGGAATCACCACTGACATATCTATCCCAAAGGGAGCAGAACACCTGAAGACAGAGGACAGTTACAGTTCACGGAGACAACAGGACATTTGTCTCAGTCAAACAATACACAAGGTTCCATGAAGACACAAGAGAAAATGCGAAGAGACACATAGGAGACCTGACTTTTGAAAGGAAGTCATTCTCACCCAGGGAGACCTGGTTCCTATAGTTCTCCAACATCACATCTCTATATAAAGTCTTCTGAGCAGGGTCTAGGCATTCCCACTCCTCCTGGGAGAATTCTATGGCCACATCTCTGAATGTCAACAGATCCTGAAATGCAAAACATGTATCATCATGGGGACATGAGAAGAGCTATAATCCCTATAAAATTAAAAGGAGTGAAATGTAAGTGCTGACTCAATTGAAGTGAATGAGCTAGATCCATGCTGTGATGTCAGGTGTTTCCTGATACAGGCCACTTTGCATTTCTGGAGTTACAAAGATGGTTTTACAAGCTACTAAGGTAATTTTTGGCCAGGGAGTCCTATGTAGCTTCAGGAGATGGGCTGCTTATCATGAACACTTAGGCAAAATTAGACTGTTATGACATTTACTCCTACCCTCAACCTCCAGGAAATGGAGGGGTGTCTCATGTTTAAATTGATCAGCAATGTCAATGATATAAACCATCAAACCTCTGGAATGAAGCCTCCATAAAATCACAAAAGGACAGGGTTCAAAGCAGCAGTTGGATGCATGTCAAGAGGTTTCTGGAAGGTGATGCATCCACAGAAGGCATGGGCACACTGTATTATTTATCCCATAGCTCACACTATGTATCTTTTACATCTGGGTGTTCATCTTTTTAAGAAGCTTTACAAAAAATATGCTAAGGGTGAGTGTTTTTCTGGCTTTTGTGAGCTGCTGTAGCAAATTCTCTGAACTCAAGAACGAGGTTGCACGAATGGGAATCCCTATTTATAGTTGATCATTCAGAACCACAGGCTGCAGCCTCTGCTTACAGCTGTCATCTGAAGTGTGGGCGCTTCTACGTGTCTGAGCCCTCAATAGTGGGATCTAGACTATTTCTACAAAGTGTCAGAATTAGACTAAATTACAGAGCATCCTCTACAGAATTGCTTGCTCTGGGTTTGGAGAAAAATCCTCACATCTGGAGTCACAGCTGTCTATGTGGTGAATATATAGGAGGAAGTGAGTTTGTCTTTCATGTATATTTACTTACAGTAAGGTAGTTTTGAGCACTTTATAGTTGTACAATTGTGTTTCATTATACCATTACATAAAAGGCTGTAATACAAGTACAAGTAGTACTTGTAAGCACTGCTAGCTTCCCATAATCTTGCAACCTGCTATGTTTGCTTACACTTGCCCAGGCTTTCCTCAGCCTCTGTCATCTCAACTACGAATCTATCTCACTGGGACCTGTGACATGGATCATGTGAGGAAGCTCCACTGGATCATCCTGGTCCTTTCGCTGACATCATTCCTTCAGAACAGTTGCATAATTTCTTTTCATGGATCAGGCAGTGTCTTTTACTTAAGCACCATGGTATATTTGCTAATGGAAATGTAAGATGTTTCACGTGTACATGTGCACATGTGTTTAACAAGAGCCACTAAGGGAGGAAGATAGTTATCACTGTTTTGAGTCCATGTATTTACACAACATCCTTTCTCCAGGTTGTAGTCATACTATCTTCTAGTTTTTAACAAATTCAGCTTTTGTCTGTCTTTCCTGTCCTCTTGTTTTCTGCCTTTTCCCTCCTTACGGATCCCTGCTCAGACATCCTGTGAGTAGTGATGGGCTGGAGCCTGACCAGCCCGCCGTCTTCACTAGGAGGAACCGCATCCAGTGCTTACTGACAATTATGTCGTAGATCTTGACCAGGTAAGAAAATACAGCAGGTTACATGATTATGGGAAGTTAGCAGTCCTATGTTGAGCACTTCGCAAAAGAGGGAGACACAGAACAAGGAAACAGGATCACTGCTTTACCTGAACAGCAGCCATTTTTGACTCCTTTTCTTTCCTCTTTCTCCTCTTCCAGGCTTCCTTATGTAACAGAAATATTTAAAAGTTAATCCTGAATATCAGACACACAGTTTAGTGCTCAGAATGAACACATTTCCTGCATTAACACAGCTGCACACACAAAAGAGAAACTCACAATGTAGGAGGATGGGTCTTGGGCTGCCCACTGGACTGAGGTGGGGATGCAACGATAGGACACTCCTATAGGAAGGCCAATCAGAGACTTCCTCCACACGTCTTCAGAGTGTGCTCCCCTCCTCGTCAAGCCTCAAAGCCCAGCAGCATTAGGGAGCCTGGCTGCAGTGAGTTCTCTTTCAGGACATTGTCCCAGCTCTGACCAAACCCATATCCACTGCTTCTTCCTCATTCCTCCATGGAGTAACTGATTTTACCTCTCAGAAACACAAGACACATTCCGGATGCCCAGTAATGCACACAGAATAGAACCTGGGTCGCAGGCTGACCATGGAAATAGCACTTTCTGGTACAGGGCCATAGGAGATTTATTTGCATAACATCTCAGCGTGCCAATGGGAAGCCAGGGTTGAGCACCACCCAGTGGGGCAAGCTCACCCCATCTTCCACTATCTGGCTCTGCTCTCTTCTTGGAGCCTTGCCCCCAGGATCCAGACAGTAGAATGGGAAATGAAGAAAGAAACTTGCAGAGCAGGCAAGGTGGACCAGAGTTGGGGTTAGGGTGGGGTTAGGATGTTAGTGGTAGGTGGAGGCTGTAGAAATCTCCAGGGAGACTGATATCAGAACAAAGACTGGGGAAGGAAGGTGTCTGACACCCCCAGCTGGTGGGCCAGTGAATCATAAGCAAAGAGAAATAAGGGAAGCTCCTAAGGCCAGAGCTAGGGTGGCTTCAGGGAAAGGCAGGAGACTGTGTGGCTGGAGCAGACTGAGCAGGGAGGATAGTGCAGGCGATGAAGGGAAGGAGGACTTCTAGAAGCACAGCAAATATGGCTGAGATCTTCTCATATTTCTCTCCCACTTCTGAAATGAATTTTGAAAACGCTGGAATTTGTCACTCATCTGATATAAAGATGTGATTTTTTCTTCCTACTTTTTTGTTTGGAGACAGGTTCTTGCTATGCATTCTGGTCCTGAAATCACTATGTAGCCCAGGCTGGCCTTGAATTTACAGCAATCTTTCTGCCTCAGCCTCATGAAGACTGCGGTTATAGGCAAGTGACACTATGCCCGCTTGGCCTCTTTGTAACTTGAATGAACACAATTACAAATATTATAATACATCCTATATTTTAAATATATGCAC
>PVLD010037445.1:0-10240 GCA_004027595.1 Dinomys branickii | reverse complement strand
CACCCTCGGTGACCCGTTTGGCTCTGTCCCGTTGCCTCGATGCTGGAGGCCCTTTCTTCTCCCCCCCCCTCCTGATCTCCAGTATTACCATTCCCCACCCCTTGCAGCTGGGCATTGGACGAACTTACAATGCTTGGTATAAGGGCTTGAAATCTCCCCGGCCCGTTCTGTGTTAGTTCAGGGTATGAACTGAGTTTAAAGATTAGTTCTAGAATAGAGTCGGAGGATTTTCTTGGGTCTGCTGTATAGAGTATGTTGTTATTTTTCAGACTCCTGGTCTGCTGCTTTTCATCCAACCTGTTGCTATGGGTTCATGCAAGGTTCATATGTGCAAGCTGTAAGGAGACCCTCTTGGTGCTCACATTAATAGTTTGGGGTGAGTCCTGAAGACCGTGGATTCGTCCCATTGTTGCCAGGAACAGGTGGTGCTTGCTCAAGCTGCCAAGACTCAAGGTGCTCCCAGAGAGAGTTCAGGGTGGGAGCTTAGTTCCAGCAACCCAGCTCGTGCTTCCTGCCTGATGTTGGAGTGAGAAAGGCGTGGAGCCACGCTATCCACCTCCATCTGCATCTCCCTCCTGTTGCGGTGCTGGAGCCCCCATCCGCTCCTCGGCCAGATCCCTGGGAGCCGCCACAGCTCATTGCTGAGGTTCCCCACTGCTCTCTGCCAGTAGCTGCTCACCCAGCAGAGAGGCAGGGGGCCACCACCTCGAGGCAGGTGTAGAGCCTGGTGTGGTGGGCTGTGTACTAGTTGCATTGATTCTCTCCAGGTGCTGATTAGGAAGGTTGCCGCAGGGTGGGGACTCTACCCCAGTGGCTGTTGTAACTTCTGATCTTCACACTGGGTTTGACAACTGCTCCTGACCACCATTGCCTCTTTTCCTGGCTGCGCCCTCCCCTCTCCAGCCCTGGACCAGCTCTTGGAACTCCGCTCTCACCTGGCCGAGTTGGGAGGCTTCCGTGAGCATGGGTCTCTGAAGCTGAAGCTCTTTCCTTTCTGTCCTTCACATGTTGCTATATTCCTATATTCCTTTGTCTGAGTGGCATTCCTCCGGGAGGTTCTTTCTCTCCTGCCTACCGGGTCGCCATCTTGAAATCCTCTCGTAAAATTTCTTTAGTTGTTTGTTTCTTTCTAATGAGTTGACCATTACATTTCTAAAGTTCTGAAATGGCCAACAGACCATAGAAAGATACCACTTTAGGCTCCTGCTTGAAACCAACAGCTTCAGAAAACTGCTGGCCTTGATTCAGGGCCACTTGGCAAGTTTTTAAAAAATTAAATGTGGTAACCATATGACCTAGCAATTACACACTTGAGCATTTAGTCTAGAGAAATAAAAAAATTATGTTTTATAAGATCAGTATATGAACATTACAAATGCTCAACAATAGCTGCATGGCTAGACTGAGGCACATTCATACCGTAGAATACAACTCAGTAGTAAAAACAAACAAATTGTGTATATATACAATAGCCTGGATGAATCTCCAAAAAATTATGTTAGACTGAAATAGAGCCAGTTTCCCAAAATTATGCTTTTTTGAGACAGGTGCTTGCTTAGTTCATGCTGGCTTCAAACTTACTTATGTAGTCCAGCTGAAACATACTTGACAAGAGTGAATGATCTTGAACTCGTAGCAATCCTCCTGCCTCAGTCTCCTGAGTGTTGGGATTACAAGTATGTGCCACCATGCCTGGCTTTCCCCAAAGTTATATACTATGGGGTTCTATATATGTAATGTTTATCAACTGGTAAAAGTAGGGAAACATAGTACAAATGAGTACTTTCCTGAGGCTAAGCAGTCGGTAGAGGGAGACAAGGAAATGTGACTTTAAAAGAGTAACAGGTGGGGTCCTTGAGGTTATGCTGATGTTCAGTATACTTGCTGATTGTGTTGGTGGATACATAAACCTACACAAGTGATGGAAATTGTATAGAATTGAATACACACATACACAGAGGAGCTGTGTTGGTTGATTGATTGAGTCAATTTGAGAAGTTTAGTTAAGAGAAGTTTAACTAAACTGGCTCGGTAATTCCATACCCTAGGGTGTGGAAGACCCCCCCCCCAGGGTGGTGCAATGCCTAGATGGTATAAAGAGAAAAGGAGGAAGGATAGAGATGCTTCTTCTGTTTCTCTGGAAGAGATCTAGTATTCACCTGCACCTTGGACATAATCTCCTGGTTTCCAGGGCAGACTATTCAGCTTCGGGCACAGACCTTTCAGCCTACCATCAGAGATCCATCCACCTCCTGATACAGACTTGCACAGACACTGCAGTGAGCTCCAGACCTTGGATTGAATCCTTTCATCTCCAGTGTGCAGACAGACTCTGCATTTTCCTTATTTGACTCTGGGAATGGCCACTGTAGGCCAATCTTGGAATTTCTTATACACTGAACGTTTAGTTTCTCAACATTGAGTTTCTGCAGTGCAACACTAACTGATACAGGGTATAATGGGACATCTGAGTAATACTGGTGTACGACTCCATCAGTGGCAACATTCTGGTTGTGATACAACAGTTTTCTAAAATGTTAGCAATGGAGAGAACGAGACAAAGTACACAAAGGCTCATTCTCTTTTTCTGAGTGCATGCAAATCTGTAATGGTCACAATAAAAATTTCAATTAAAAAAGACCAGTGTTGGTATAATTTAGTGCATGAGCAGAGTGGTGAGAGCCAGGTAGATGAGCTAATCAGAGGCCAGACTGCCCAGAGTTTGACTACTTTGTGGGAGGATTAGGGGTTTTATTCTAAGCCCATACAGAAGTCATTGGAGGGGAGTCACATGAATTGGTTTATATTTTAAATAATCAATCTGAGTGGAAACAGGGAAACCAGTTAGGAGGTCATTGTAGTAGACTAGTGTTTGTCCTTCTGTTGTTACCATTATAGCAGTACATCCTGCTAGCTTGGATCGGAAGTAAGTGAAGATGGATAGAAGTGAGGATGAAGGGTATATTTTGGAGGTAGAGCCAGTAGAAACTTATAGTTGTGTGGCTATGAAGTTCTCAATACAGAGGGTTTCCTAGAATAGGGCCAATTCTACACATGGAACCTGAGCTATTTTTACAGGACAAATGAGTTTTCAGAAATAGAGATGCTATCCTCACAGATGGGGTACATGTCAATGGCAAGACCTATACTATAGGGCCGGTAGGAGCCTATATGGTACCTTTAGAAATTAGAAATCTGAAGCTATGAGGAATTTCTCCAAAATGGAATTAGAAAAAAAAATGACCCTTTTGGTTAGAAAAAAGAGATCAACCTCCAAGTGACTGAGGCCCTGTGTGAGGGACAAGGGTTGGTAATGAGAACACAGGCTGAATTTCAGCCCCAGCCAACCGCCTTCACGCAGCACAACCTTAGAGCCCTGCTGCCATACCTAAAAGTAGCTCAGTTGTCCTGCTAGCTGTTATTGCTTCCCTGTGGACACCAGAGGGCAGCAAACTACTTAAATTCTGTCTTCCCTTGAGCTGCATAGGAGGAGCTAAGGTGCCAGCAAGTGTTAAGTCCCAGTGCCTCCCAGGTTCAGCTGATCTGAGAAATTAATTGTTCCCTGATCCCACTGAGACTTTGAGTGTGTACGTTTGCAGTACATAATGATTATATTCCTTGTATGGAGCCGGTACATGCACACAACACATCCCGATTCCTTTTTTTTTCATCCCTTATTCCTTCCCTCCCGCCTCCCTCCTCTCTTGATCCCCTTCCCCTTTGGGAACGATCTCTCTCTCTGTTCCCTATTGTCTATCTTTTATTATGCTCTTTATTTTTCCTCTCAGTTTCTCATATAAGAGAAATAATGAGATGTTTAAGCTTGTGGGTCTGGTTTATTTCACTTAACATTATGGCATCAAGGTGCATCCATTTTCCGACAAAGGACTTGAGCAGTTTGGAAGCTGAAAAATTTCAGCAATGTGCACATCATAACAGTGTAATATTATTTTCTTGTTTCCAAAAAGAATCTAACTGTACTTCTGTTCTTCCACCAACAGGACAAAGTGTGATTTATTGTGTTCTCTGTAGGACCCTTGGAATTCTACTTCTCACTAGACCATTTGAGTCTAACAAATTCACTTAATCTCTTAGATGGCAGCACCAATGGAGGTAAGAGTATATGTGAAGATAAATGTGAAAATAACTTCTTTAGCCCCCTTTCCTGGCATTGGTGACTAGGGCAGGAAGCATAAACATCGTTTCTAAATGGATACTAGGCAGTTGCTGGTATTCTAGGACTTACGGACCAGGTCAGCCATGCCCAAGGAGATGGCTGGGAGTGAGCGTGTGAAGCTGCCAGGAAAATAATGAAATGATATTTGGGGCAGTTTATTGAAATCCAGGTGGAGGAACATGGCTACAATAGAGCATAGCATCAGAAGGAGACAGAGGGAAGCAGGACAACCCCATGGGTGGAGTCTACTGAGATTCAAAGGACAGAAGTGAATAGAAACAAGGTTCCTGAAATGAAGCGGAGGGAGGCCAATCAGGAACAGAGGTGTGCAATGTCCCAGCTGTATTGTTTCATGCCTGTTTTTCTCTGGAAAGACTGAGCCCGGTTAACGAGGGCAGGATGAGGGAAATAACAAGGAGGAATTTTGTACTTCTCCTCTAGGCTGTATTAGGCACTCTCAGCCCTGTGCGGTGGCAGTGGAAGAACTTCCCTACAGGGTGTTCTGACCTCCTCTCAGGATAAATGCATGTGGGTGGGCAGCTTGGTACCTTTAATTGTTACTAGAAACAAATATTATATACTTCAAGCCAACAACACACAAACGGTCTTGAGTAAGCCCAGTCTAGCTGTGCAGCCTTTGATAAGGCTTGGCTTTTCTACAGAGGGTAGCATCTGCTGGCTACCTTTCTCTCTTCCTGAACAAGCCTGCTGACAGCTTTAGGGAACTTGAGTGGGGAGGGTTGTGACCTGAAAAATGGGAAGGGGTGGATTTCTTCATATTTGATCTTCTCTCACAGTGTTACAGCATATCTGGGGACTCTGCCATTACTGAGTCATCTTCTCCATCAGTGGAGGGACCAAAAGGCTGATGGGGACTTTTAGTCTTTTCTGCCCCTACCAAAGAACTTTCAGTAAGAGTGATCCCTTTTGCTGCTAGGATTGCTTGTGCTGGGGGTTTCTTCTGTGATGTGCAAATGTGCTGCCTTTATCTCATATTAACCCCTGAGAATGGTTTATCTCAGTATGAGTTCATCTTCCTTCTCCTTTCCAAGGAGGAGCTTCTTAAGTTCCCCTATCAATAGTTGTCTTACTTCCTGTTAGAAATTCCCACTCAGTAGCTGTAATATTTCACTGTGATGAAAACAGTAATTAAAAAAGCATAAACTGGCTCAGGGCCTAATTGTCTGTCCTTATCAGGGGTGTAAAGTTGCTTGGGCCCCCTTTCCCGAGGTCAGTCAGCAACACAGTGAGTCCCTTTATGTCTGAAATTCACGTGAACCCTTGCAGAGAGATTTGTGTGGGACTTGGTTCCCCTTTTAGCCTAAGAAAACCCAGACAAGTCTTAGTCACACACTGCTATTATGATAACATAATTAGTAAGAAGCAGATGTAATTTTTGAACAGAGGTCTTTTGACTGCAAATCTAGTCCTTTTTCTAGGACATTGGAGAGTCTTCTGAACAAGAGACACTTGCTTCATGTTCATTGAGAGGCCATGTACACAACACAATAGTTGAAATGCCAGCCTCTAACACCCGGGTTTTGTACAGCGCTGAGGGTCAGTTAAGTATACATAAAAATTTTATCTTTTGAACCACTTTGTAAGTATATATTCAGTGGCATGAAGTATATTCAGAATATTGTTCAATCATCACTACTATCCATTTCCAGAATTTTGTCATCATACCAAATGGAAACTCTGCCAGATAGCATTTCTGTAACAAATGCTAGCTATTTTATCCTTATCATTACTGCTACTGAACTGAATTTGAACCTCATGCCTCCCCAGCATCTCTGGTTATAGTAAGTAGCTTTCCTCCTACACAAGGAATATTGCAAATAACAATAAATTTTCCCACCACTTAAGTGGAAAAAAGAGGCAGACAGACACTCCGATATACGAATAACTCCCCACATCTGCCTACCACCTAGAAACTAGCATCCAAACTTCATGGCTGGACGATATCCACCTTTCTCCCTCATGGTAGATTCGGCCTGGTAGGGTCACCAGTACCAAAGGCCAACTTACAAAGGTCCAGAAGCATGACAGGGAAATCTCTTTCAGTGTTTTCCAAGTCTGTGTCTGCCTCTCACCACTCACCCTCACTACCAAGACCACCGCAGTCCCTTCTTGCAGTAAATGGTACTAGTGTAAAGGAGGAGAGAGAAGGAAGAGAATTCTGTCCTACTTTCCCAGCCCTGCTACCATCAAAGTCTCCCCACATTACTCTCTTGTTCTTTTGATGCCAGTTTCTCTCTTGGACCAGTCAGGGTGGGGAAAAGGGGAAAGGAAACGGGGACAGACTTGGAGAAAGTCGAGGACTCTGCTGCCTAACTCCTGCACTTTTCATAATCTTTAACAGGGCTTCTCCAAACTTGCGGCCTGATCCTCGATGTCTGCATCTTTTCCACAGCATTTCATAGACTTCAGGGTGCTGGACTCCCCATCACCTGGCCCAGCTGAACAAGAAGAGTCACTGTCCAGCTCCATGCACTTCCAAGTTGTCTCTGTTCCTGTTGTCAAGGGTGGCATGGGGCCTTCAAACTTACACCACGTTTTATTCATATCTGCATTCTCCAGTAATATTCTGGCCCAACGGGAAGGCTTATTACTATTTCTAGAACAAAGCCCAAGTTTTCCTACTTCTGCAGCTTTACTTCTGTTGTTCCTTCTCCTTGCAACACCTGACCCTGTTGATTGCCACTATCCATCTCATTCTACCGCTTTCTTAGAGCTTTTCCTGGCTTCTCCTCCCCGGATGTGCCACCTGCATCTTTTCAAATTTTCCTCTTCCCTGTGGGTACTCATCCAGGCAGCATACCAAATGGCCTCTTCTAGCACTGATCTGGGGATCTAGCTTTGGGACAGAGCACTTACTCAGCATGTGTGAGGTTGTGGTTTCAATTGCTAGTATAGCAAAGAAAAGTGCCTCTTATAGTCTTATAGTCTGTCTTGCTAATGTCTTATCTTCCCATAAAAGGTAAAGGAAAAGACTGGGAGGAAAAGACTCTTGTCTGAATCATATTTGTAGTGCTTTAGTGTTTTGCATATAGGAGACCCTTGGTAAACTTTCTGGTTCCAAATTGACTGCAGCTTCCAGATAAAAACACGGGTGGACTTCATCACTTTATTAATTTAGAAAGTGGGAGATCAAGTACCATGTAAAATAGTGATTCTGTTCTGGGAGAATGCAGGCAAGCTTTAAACAATGTTTGTAAAGGAAGTGTGGCTTAGACTGAAAACAAAAACTGCTGTTACTGGCCATCTAGAAATGGAGTCTTCCAGCAGCAGAGGGCAGCATCAGTCACACCCAAAGTGAAACAACCTCTAGTTTCAGTTCCTTTTCCCAGTCTGATCATCGTTTCAGTCTGTGGGAAGAAACAAGATTCTTGGAAAACAGGCAACAGAACTCCCAACCTGCTCTGTAGAAATTCAAGGCAGGGCTTGAATGTGGCTGAGGGAGAGAAAGGGCAGGGTTGCTACAAGTCATGATAAAAAGAATGCAGATTTGGTTTAACACATGCAAACAGAGGCAAGGACAAACATTAATGACCATCTACGTCACTGATGCAAAAAAGGTTTGCAAAATCCAACATCCATATAAGTATACAAGATTGATCAAACAATTAACCACTAACTGTTCCTTTCAGTAAAACAATAGAAATTAGTAGTACAATTACCTTAGCTGATAATCCGAGCAACTACTTTGAAGATAACAATAAATAATACAATAACCATTGTTGGTTTCCTATCATCTTGTTTTGAAATTTTGCATCTTTTTTATAATTTTTTGTCTGTGTTTTTATTATTTTGCTTTTGTTCTTTTCTCTTTAAAATAATAAAAAAAACCCAACATCTATCCATGATAAAAAAAAAAGTTCCTGAGGAAAATAGGTATAGAAGAACCTTACCTCAAATTGATAAAAGCCACTTATGACAAACTCACTGCCAACATTATGCTAAATAAGGAAAAGACTGAAGCTATTCCCTCTAAAATCAGGAACAAGACAAGTGCATCTGCTCTCACCACTCCCATTCACTCCTGTTCAATGTAGCCTGTGAACTAGAGCCAGGATAGTGCGATAAGCATAAGAGGGATATGTTTAGGAAAGGAAGAAGTCACCCTATCCTTATTCATAGTCAACATGATACTCTACATAGAAGTCAATATATTCTCTATATTTTGGGTCACAGAAGAAATCAAGGGAAAAAAATATATCAAACAATAATGCCCGTACATCACACCAGAATGTGCGGGACACGATGAAAGCAGCCCTCAGGGGGAAGCTTGTAACTTTGAATCCCCACATGTGAAAAACAGAGCAAGTGTAAACAAATAACCTAGTGATGCACCTTAAGTTCCTAGGAAGACAAAAATAGTCCAGATTCAAAGCTAGTAAAAGGAAGAAAATTATAAAGACTATAAATTCATTGGGATAAAAATACAAAGAATTAATGGTAAAGAACTGGTCCTTTTAAGAGTAAAACAAAATAGACAAACCCTTAGCCAACCTTACCAAAAAAGACAAGACACAAATCAATGCAATTAGAAATAAAAAAGGCGGGCTGGGGATATAGCTCAGTGGAATAAGTGCCTGCCTAGCAAGCACAGGATCCTGAGTTCGATCCCCAGTACCACCAAAAAAAAAAAAAAAAAAAAAAAAAAAAGAAATGAAAAAGGCAAAGCCGCAAAGAACATCACTAAAATACAGAAGATTATTAGTAACTACCATGAAAACCTGTACTCCAATAAATTGGAGAATCTGCACGAAATGGATAGATTCCTGCATACTTATGAATTACCAAAGCTGAACAAAGACTACATAAAACCTCTGAATAATCCAATAACATGTAATGAAATTGAAGAAGAAAGAAACTTACCAAGAAAATCCCAGGACCCAGTGGATTCACCTCTGAATTCTATAAGAACTTCAGGGATGATCTAATTCCAATACTCTTCAAATGCTTTAATGAAATTGAAAGGGAAGCAGTACTTCCAAAATTCCTGAAAACTAGTATTATCTTGATTCCAAAGCAGACAAAGATTCAATGAAGAAATAAAGCTACAGGCCAATTTATTTAATGAAGTTAGATGCAAAGAAGCACAAGATACTGGCAAGCAGAACGCAACAAATCATAGAAAAAATATACATCATGACCTATAGGCTTCATCTGAAGGATGAAGGATTGGTTGAACACATGTAGATCACTAAATACAAATTATCGCCTAAACAGAGGCAAGGACAAACATTAACAAGCATCTCACTGATGCAAGAAATGCCTTTGCAAAATCCAGCATCTATCCATGATAAAAAAGAAAAACTGCTGAGGAAAATAGTTGTAGAAGGACCTTATTTCAACCCAATAAAAGCCATTTATGACAAACCTCCCACCACCAACATATTAAATGGGGAAAATCTGAACACATTTGCTCTAAAGTAAGAACAAGACAAAGATGCCCTCTACCACCACTGCTGTTCAGTACTTTACACATTAGCCAGAGTAATCAGGCAAGGGAAAGAAAGAAAATAAACAAGTATAGGAAAATGAATCAAATTATCATTATTTGTAGATGACATGATATACTACATACATGACACAAAAACTTTTACCAAAAGACTCCTAGAATTAATAAGCAAGGCTGGTACTGTGGCAGGATACAAAATCAACATGCAAAAATCAATAGTGTTCCTTTATACTAATAACGAACTCACAAAGAAAGAAACTTGAGAAAACAATACCATTCACAACAGCATAAAAATCAAATACTTAGGAATTAAACTAACCAAGAAAGTGAAAGACTTCTATAGGAGTCTGAAAAAGGGGATGCAAGAGGACATAAGAAAATGTAAAGGGTATGCCTTGTTCCCGGATAGAACAAACACTGTTGAAATGGCCCTACTTCTTAAGACTGATACACAGATTTAACACAATCCCAATGAAAATACCAATAGTTGGGCTGGGGATATAGCTCAGTGGAATAAGCACCTGCCTAGCAGGAGCAGGGTCCTGAGTTCAATCCCCAGTACCGCCAAAAAAAAAAAAAAAAGAAAATACCAATAG
>PVLD010037444.1:0-10240 GCA_004027595.1 Dinomys branickii | reverse complement strand
ATACACCCATGTATGTTATAGTATAGTCTGAGGCAGCTATATCTCTTCCCAAGGCGAGAGTCCAAGGATATAGATAAACCCAGGAGTACAGTTATTATCACAGGGAAGATAACTGATTGAGTGGTAGGGCAGCGGAGATGAGGGAGGAGAAAAATTAAATGATCAAATGGGCCATCATCTGTGTAACTGAGTAACAAAGGTGAAGGTAAGATTATGTAGGACAGCATCCAAAGCTAATTCCCTTCTATGTTCTCTATAATTCTGTATTTCCTCAGTCGTTTTTGTAATAACAGAAGTGAAGATAACTTTATATTATGCAGCATCCAGTGCCAATTCCCTACTATCTTCTCTATAATTTGGTATTTCCTTTAATGTTTTTGTGTTAACTAATGTGAAGATAACTATGTAATACAACATCCAGTTCTAATTCCCTACTATAGTCTGTATAACTTTGTATTTTCTGTATTGTTTATGGCTTTTCTGGTTCATATGTCTCCATTCTTTTGTCTTTAAAATAAAATTTAAAAAATAGAAAAAGAACTGGCCACAGAAGACCAGCTAGGCAATGGAAGCGAGAGCACTGCCAGGCCCAGCTTGAGGTGGAGTGGACACTCTCCATCACTCCTCTCCTAACTCAGAAGTTACAGTCTAGAGTCATTGCCATGGACAGATGGCCCTGACAGCAATTCCAGGGAAGGGAATGGTGCTTCCAACATGGTGCTCATCTGCAGCCCAGCCCACCCACCCGGGAACTATCACAAAGAATCAACAACTGACATAGCATCTTATTAAGAAGTTTTTGTGCAGCAAGAGAAACCACCAAGAGTGAAGAGATAACCCACAGTGTGGGGAAAAGATGTTTGCCAGCTGTTCCTCAGACAAAGGATTACTTTTTTTTTGTCTTTTTGAGATAGGATTTCCCTACGCAGCTCAGGCTGGCCTTGCACTCACTTTGTAGCCCAGGCTGGTCTTGAACTCTCAATGATCCTCCTGCCTCAGTCTCTTGAGTGCTGGGATTACAGGTGTGCTACACCGTGCCCAGTTTAGGATTACTATTGAGAACATATAAAAACTCAAAAAAATCAGACCTCTCAAATCTAAAGACCCAATGCAAAAATGGGCATCTGAGATGAATACATACTTCTCAGATGAAGAAACACAAACAGAAAATAAATATATGAAAAAAATGTTCAACATCATTGGTCATTCAAGAGATGCAAATTAAAATAACACCGAGATTCCATCTCACCTTGCAAAGAATGGCATCAAGAAATCAATGAATAACAAACGCTAGTGGAGCTGTGGGGGAAAGGGCCCCTTCTGCACTGGTGGTGTAGACTGCAACCACTGTGGAAATCAGTGTGGAGACTCCTCAGAAAACGAGGATTGGACGTCTGATTTGACCCAGCTATCCTCCTTCTGACACGAGAGAAGGCTTTATTGGGGGAGTGGCGCAGGGGGTAGCAGGCTGCCTAGTGGATCAAGGCAGCAGTACGCTGAACAAAGCATGGGCTTTTAAACTCTTTTTTGGGGTGGGTGTCAACAGGCCAGAGTAGCCCAAGTGGGGATGGTGGGGGTGGTGGTGTTGTCTGTGGGTCAGAACAGTCCGAGCAGCGTGGGTTGGGCCAGAACACCCCGAGCAAGGTGAGCTGTTTGCCAGAGTCCTGACAAAGTGGATGAGGGCGGGTTTGGCTTTTGTGGCCAAGGGGAACTGAAGTGGAACAGGTAAGGGATGGAGAGAAATATTGAGAGTTAAAGTTTTCCCATGAGGAGTGCTCGCTGCTTTGTGCCTTATCAAAAAACATCATACCACAGTGATATATGTGCATCCATGTTTATAGCAGCACAGTTTGTAATAGCTTAATCTTGAAAATAGCCCAAATGCTCATCAACTGATCAATGAATAAAAAACATATGCTCTTTTTATACAATGGAGTACTAATCAGCCATGAAGAAGGGTAAACCAGAGACTCTTATAGGTAAATGGATGCTACTCAAGACCATACTCGTGAGTAAAATAAACCATATGCACATGTGTGAACATCATATGGCCTGCCTAGTGTGAGGTGAAAGAGGAAATCAGATCGAAAATGTACAATAGATATTGTGAAATGGGAAGAAATTGTTCAAAAGGAAAGAGAAACTGGGATGGGAGAATGTAGAAAAGAGGGGGAAAAGCAAGTATATACATATATATGTAGAAGATAAAATAGTTATACTAGTAATTTCTTAGTTCATTGAAAAGAAAGCTTTGTACTAATATTGTTTGGACAATTAAATGCCTATACCTTGTACTCTGAGTAATTAATTAATTAATTAATTAATTTGTCTTTTTGACACAAGGTCTTGCTATGCAGTTCAGGCTGGCCTTGAGCTCACTTTGTAGCTCACGCTGGTCTCAAACTTGCAACGATCCTCCTGTCTCAGCCTCCCGAGGGCTGGGATTACAGGTGTGTGCCACCACGCCCAGCTCTGAGTAACTTTTTAAACATAACTGCAGTGCATCACTTCTCAGCCTTTTGGCTAAGATCAAGTGTAGATAACTGTGGTGGGTTGATAACTGGTGGTCAACTTATAACCCCAGCTGAACTGAGTGCGCGTCGTACTGCATGTGGGAGGCCCGCCTGGGGACTGCTGCCAGCAGCATAAGAGGCAGAACTGGAGGAGAAATGAGGCTGTTGGGAGCTGAGAAAGGCTGCTGGAGCTGGTAGAAGCTGTAAACAGCTGTTGGTTCTGTTGGAGGAGCTCGTCATGCTGGCTTTCCTGATGAACTTGGCTGTTTTCATGCTCCAAAGAGCTCAGGACCTTGTTGGCACTGAGAATAGCTTCGGTTCACTTTGGGGGAGCTCTGGTCCTCACTTTGAGCATCACTTCCTGGCTCTGGAGCGGAAGATGGTGCACAGCCAGTCTCCTGGAGAAGCTTGTTATGTTGGCTTTCCTGATGGGAACTCGGCTGTCTTGATCATCAGAAGAGCTCAGGACCAAACTGTTGCTGAGGATGGCTGTGGTACTTTTCGTGGGAGCTTTGGTTTTTACTTTGAGCTTCACTTCCTGGCTCCAGTGCGGACCCCTCAGCCTGCTAGCACAGATTCTTCATCCTGCTGGCATAGACTTCCTAGCTTCCACCACTGACTTTTGGGCCTTTCCAGCACAGATCTGTGAAACAGGCCTGCATGAGACATTGTCATGGGCTCTGGGCCTCCAACTGGACTCATGGGAAGCCCTGTTATGAGCTCTAGGTCTTCAGCTGGACTCATGCAGGACATTATCCCAGGATCCAGACCCTCAGCTGGATTCCTTGGTCTTAGTGTGTGGACAGACTTCCTGCACTCTCTTGTATATGATTCTTTGGGTGACTTATAAATATTCATATAAAATATGTATCCTGTATTATATTGTTCCCCTTGCAAATAACCCCCAAACCACAACAGTAACAATATGCAATGTGTTAACCATTGTTACTCTTCTATTATCTTGTTTTGAAATTGCTTTTTTCTCTTTAAAATAAAATTTTAAAAGATGATTTTGCCTTTGTAACAGAAAATGCCCTGCCCCCCCCCAGTATACTTCAGTCTGTTAGTTGCTCAGGTAACAGTTGCTGTTACAAGTTCCTGTTACTTCTGTCTCCTAGAAAAGGCTGGTCACTATGATGCATAGCTACTCACTGTAATGTATATTGTAAGAACCAATCACAGACAGCCAGGTACTCTGCCTCTGTACTTCCCCTTTCAACTCCATAAAAACCTCTCTCCCTGAGCCTTTGGGGCCTGACATTTTGGGAATGATACCAATCAGTACCCACTGTTGTAAAATAAATCTGCCTCCAAACCCTGGGTATTCTTTCAGTATTTTTGCTTGCCGTTACATTTGGTGTGTTGATTGGGAAGACTAACCACGGTGACCTCTTTGGTCACCAGTCATGGCCCTTGTGGATGGAGTAAGGACCTCTTCATGCCCTGATGGGAAGGCACACCCTCAAGATTTCTCAAATCCCCTGGGACATCTGGAGGAGGATTTTTGGCTCCCTGCTTGAGCAACTCACATAGGACCCCAAGGGGAGGAGGACACAGTCTGTCCATCTGTCTGCCTGCCTGCCTCCCTCGCTGATGCTGGTAAGACCCCCAGGGGAACTCCAGTTGGTCTGTCTGTCTGTCCTACCCAGCTAGAGCAGAAGGGGAATCTGATCAACTCTCATTAGTCAGGACCACCCTCAAAGGGAGGGGCTGGAATGTTTTAACTTCTGAGTCCCTGCTGAATGAATGTGTGAGTGGAATGGACAGTGTAAGCAATAGGTTGCCCCATCTGTGCACTAAGACTGGGAAGCACTGGTCACAGTGGCTGATTGGGCCCTCACCTGCATTTCTGTGGTGATCAACATATGGCATAATGGAGGCCTCACACCCTCCTTAGCTAAGTTGTGCCTAAGTCCCCATGAGGGTTGTGGCAAGGCAGGAATCTGAATAGTCTCTCTCTGAGGGGCACTCACCTTTCTCTGTTGCACCATCATTCAAGGGTACACAACACACATGGAAGAAGTCAGAGATGGGAATTAATTAGTCAAAACCCACAGTTCCTAAGTGCAGGAAAAAGGGGTTTTACAGAGTTAAAAATGAAACCACACCCCTCCCTGCATCTCAAAGAAAAAAAAAGGAAAAAGAAGCCCATTCTTCCCAAGAATTTTGCCTTCGTACCCTCATTGGCCACTGAAGTTGCTGCCAACAGCTATAGATTCACTTCCCACTCCAAACTCATCTACTTCCAGCCAACTGAACTGGTTCCAGCTAGCTACTGCCTGAATTCAGCCACAGTGGCCCTCCCCTCATAGCCTTCTGTTGTATCCTGGTCAGGTGGCATCATCTAATGCCCACCCAAGATGACTGTCAGAAATTCCTTCTGAGTTCCACACTTTGACTAAGGAAAACTTGGACTATCAGCCCTGACAAATGGGTTGCTACAGCCTTTCCCAAAGGTTGCCCTGCCTAAATAAACAACCCAATTGAGCACTTCTCAAAGACATCAAAAAGGGGAACAAAAAGCCCATCAACTACTGTTACCCAGAAACCTGATCTGATAGACAACCACACCCTCTTGCTAAACATAAGGGCTACGGACACAAAAAATAAATGTCCCCTCTGTCTGCAAGACACAAAGAAACCTGACTATCCAGGCCTACCTCAACCTGAACCTATCCTCACTGTTGGGCCTGGATGGATAGGACAGACTGAGCTCAATCTATGACTTTCCTGGTAGACAATGAAACAGAACTCTCTCCCTTCAAAAGTCCCCTCTGTCAAAAAGTTACCATTACTGGGGCAACTGTTGGACTCCTGCTTCTCACCTCATCTGCCAGGCGTCAACTTGCATCTCAGCAAACAAATTCCTGTTACCAAGCCAGTCAGCCTCCCTCTCATTAACCCTACACTTTGCCAGAGAGGGACATGAGGCCTGCATCAGCCTGAGACAGATAACTGTAATCGTGAAATTCTGAAAACTCTCCTCCCTGAGGTACAGGCCACTGACTCACATCCAGGCGTGGCCATCTATCATGCCACCTCACCATGACCCCCATTGTTGTCAGAAAACAGTTTGGGATCCTGATGGACTGTTAGTGTTACCTCTAGATGCCACCTGGTTTACATGTCTAGATTTAAACAATGCCTTTTGTGCTTTTGAGCTGCTCCCTTCAAATGGGAAAATGCTGAGACAAGACATAACTCACTTGGATTCTTGCCATAAGGGGTTAAAACCTCTCCCACTATTTTCAGGGAGGCGCTAATAACAGTTTTGGCCAAGCCACCAGCACCTTTTCTCAGAGACAGCCTGTTTCTCTGTCCCTTTCAGCTCCATCATAGTCCCCTGAACAAACAGTATAGACTGTCAAACTGTTAAAATACACCTGTCCTGCCTGTAAACCTGTTTAAGATCTCCAAACTGCCAATGGCACCATGATTGCCCTCCATATATGTTGCCTCAGTCTTCTGCCATACATAGCCTGCTGGTGCATCTGCCTGGACCTAAAGAATGCCTACTTCTGCCTTCCAGTGGCTCCTGTCAGCCAGTCCCTCTTCACAAAGACCACAGTTCTGGACTCAAAAGACAATTGACCTGGAATCAACCTCCCAGAGGTTCAAAAACTTCTTTATCCTCTTTGGAGAAGCCCTCATAGCTGACCTCACTAGTTTCCCAGCACAAAATATCACTGCACTTCTGATTAATGACACTCAAGCTACCTGCTGGAAAAGCACAAATGCTCTGCTGCAATATCTGGCAGAAACTGGTTACAAGAAAGAAACCACAAATTTCTTGGAGCTACTGGTTTCTACAGAGTCTGGATCCTTGAGTTCACAAAAACAATGATGCTTACTCAGACTGTCAGCCCCTGGGAGTGACCAGTGGCCTACCTGTGCAAAAACCTGGGTTTAGTTTCTAGGCAGTGCATCTTCCCTTTGCCTTTGCACTCTAATAGCCACTATATTTCTGATCAAGAAAGTTGACAATTAGGCTGAGACCTAATTGTCTGGATGCCACATGCTGTACTGAACCTCCTGAATAGCTGTGGACCACTCAGTCCTGCCATGTGTCTGCCCACCAAGCTGGGCCTACTAGAACATCACTGAAAAATAAATCCCCTGATAGATGCTGAGTATGCTGTTTATGGATGGAAGTAGCTCTGTTAGGAATGGAATACGACAGGTTAGATATGCTGTGGCCACCTGGGACAAAGCTCTCCTGCTACTGCTTCCAGCTGCTATTTGGAAACCTGCCACTAGTGATGTCAAACCTGGCCTTCTAAGTCCCCTCTGGGAATCCATTTGACTAAAACATTAACCCCAGCCAGAAAAACTTTACCTGGTACTCCCAGAAGATCCATCCTAGTCAGAGCCAGACTTACCCCATGGTATGTTCTGCAAGCTCAAGCCACAGTGCTAGCACCCATGCCCCTATAGCCAGCTGAGGATTCGGCGTCTGTGTCACCAACCCCATCTCCATCCAACATACAGATAGATTTCACTAAAGTAAGGCCTTATAAGAGTTAACAGATATCTTTTGGTGCTTATATACACCTACTCAGGCTGGCCCAAAACATTCATTATCCACACTAAAGAGGGCAATAAAAGTTTGCAGGGTTCTGCTGTAAAAAATCATCCCTAAATGTGGCTTACCCTTGATCACTGGCAGCGACAACAGGTCTGCATTTATAGCAGAGATAACTAAATAAAAACTCCATACAGCCTATAGGCCACAAAGCTCTAAAAAGTTACAAAAATAAAACATAACCCTACAGGAACAGTTTGTCACCAGCTCCATAAAGTTTAATTAAGAGCCGGGCATGGTGGCACATGCCTGTAATCCCAGCACTCGGGAGGCTGAGGCAGGAGGATTGTTGTGAGTTCAAGACCAGCCTGGGCTACAAAGTGAGCTCAAGGCCAGCCTGAACTGCATACAGAGACCATCTCAAAAAGACCAAAAATAAAGTTTAATTAAAAGACGAGCTATACCCGTAGACACTCCTACACACACATATAACCCAGGTGCACATTAACTATGTAAGTTTCAGACATCCAGCCTTAGATCCACTGGAGAGTTTACATGGACAGCTCCTCCAGGGCTCACTCTGAAGAGACAGTGCACTCAAAGCCCTGCTCTGGTCGCTCTGGATGCTGACCAGACCACAGACAGACCACACACACCTGAGTACACTGTTCACAGGATTGCTCCATATCTCAGTAAATTACTCCTTTTGATTTTTGTGCTTTTCAGGCTGCTTATAGTCCCAATGTTATTGCTTCTAGTTGGGCCTTGTCTCAGAAGATCACATGTAATGTGCCTAACAAAGATTTGTGGGAAAGGGGGGGGAATATAACAGAAAATGCCCACCTCCAGCCAGTAGACTTCAGTTTATTAGTTGCCCAGGTGGTAGTTCCTGTTCCAGGTCTGGTTGCTCCTGTCTCTTAGAAACAGCTGGTCACTGTGATGCACAGTTGGTTACTATGATGCACACTGTATAAACCAATCCCCCATTGGCAAGTCATTCTGCCTCTGTCCTTCCTGCTTGTTTAACCCCATATAAGCCCTAGACCACTAGAAGTCGGGGCCTATTATTTTATGTAAAATACATCTGCCTCCAAATTCTAGATGTCATTTCAGTGTTTCTGCTTGCCACTGTCAAGAGGAAAAATTCAAAAGGAATTGGGGGAAAAACAGGGAAACAGAAGAAGAGGAAGAGTTTAGAAGCAAGGCTAGAGGACAAAGGAAGATCATGCAAACTTTGGCAAAGTGGTGATGAAAACAGGAGGGAAAGAGAAGGAAGAAACAAGAAGAACAGAAGAGAATAGCAGCAACAACGAACGATATTCACCTTCATATAAAAACAAGAACAATCAAGAAAAAAAGAAGAGAAAAACAAAGACAAAAAGAGGTGGGGAGAAAAGGAGAAAAACAAGAAAAGGAAAATGTCCATTTTAGTGTGTGTGCCTGCCGTCACTGATAGAGAGTGGGCAGAGCCCAGACCATTGATTAATCCCAGAAAACCAGCTGTAGATTTATGACAGGGGAGTGTATAATCCCAGCAAGCCTGCTCCTTTAGTTCCGCTGAAGTTCAGGTTGCTTTCCGGCTGTGAGGCTGGAAGCCCATTGTTCAGCCTGCAACATTCCATGTGCCTCCTATCAGCTTGAACTCTGCTCCCTGCTGGCTTGAACTGGGCTCCTTACCTCCTGCTGATTTGAACTGGGTTCTGTCTCACCTTGACACTGGGAGCCACTCAACGCAGCCAGCCCACAGCTGCTGAGCTCTCCAAGATGCCCACTGGCCAATCGCCCTCTCCTAGGCGCTGTCTGAACCTGAATAACTCATCAGCCATTGCAGTCCTCAGTGTGCACAGCTACACCCCACTGGTGCATTTCTCTGCGGAGGTCTCTGAGGTCATCACTAGTCACCATGCATCTACAGGTTCTAGCTGCCCCTCCCACGCGCTAAGGCAGGGCTCAGGGCAAAGGCACTGCTTGCTATCTCTCTCTCTGTGTTCTCCTTGTGGGCTTCATTTCTCACTTCAGATCCTTCTCTCCTTCTCTTCTTCACATTGCTATATTCCCGTGTCTTGACACCACATGTCAAAGAGGCTGTTTCTCTGCTGTTCACCACTCTGCCATCTTCCCGGAAATCTTTTAAAAGCCTTTTGAGACAGGATCTCACAGCAAGCTGACCTTGAACTCACTATATGTAACCCAGGATGGCCTTGAACTCTTGGTGGTGGTCCTGACAGGCGTGCACCACACCTGGTAGTTCTGGTAGCTTTGTCAGCAGGAAAAGGCCAAAGAGTGTTTGTAGTTGACTTAGGGTATTAGTAATGTAGCCTCTGGAGAACGAGGAACAGATCTACAGATTGGGGAAGGATATCTCACTCCCAAGAGGTCATGTGGTCTGTGAAAACAGGTGAGGCAAGGGGTAGCAGCAGCTAGGTGACCTCTGGCATCGAGAATGGGACGGACAGAGCCATATGGCCCCCAAGGCAAGTTGGTCCCCTGGAATCATACTGAACTCTGGGGAAGCAGGATCATGTTTCTGCTGGAGCTGCTAAAGTGGGACTTCTACCATGGACCCCTTTCCGGAGGGCACACAGCATACTGGGAAACCACAGCAAGACCAGGAAAGCAGAGCCACAGAATGGTGAGAACCCACGTCCTACTACATTACGGGACTACAACAACTGATAGCCTTGGGGTCTGTTATAGGAACAGTAAAGCCCACTCCCTTTTTTGTTGGTTTTTTGTGACAGGGTCTTGCTATGTAGTCCAGGTTGGCCTTGAACTCCACATGGGCCATGTGGGCGAAACTGGCAGTGATCCTCCTGCCTCAGCCTCCAGAGTGCTGGGACAACAGGTGTGCAGCACACCACCCTGCCATGGCCTCCTTTTTGGTTTATTTTTATTTATTTATTTTATTTTAAAGATAAAAGACTATAAACCTGAATAACACAAAGACAATAAGGAAATACAAAATTATAGAGAAGATAGTACGGAATGGACAATGGATGCTGTATTACATAATATTATCTTCACATATGTTACTCATTTACAAACCAGAATGTTGCAAAAACAATAAAGGAGCTACACAATTATAGAGAAGATGGTAGGGAATTAACAATGGATGCTGTATTACATAATGATATCTTAACTTTTGTTACTCAGTTATACAAATAATGGCTCATTCAATTAATCTCCACCCTCATCTCTGTTGTTC
>PVLD010037443.1:0-10241 GCA_004027595.1 Dinomys branickii | reverse complement strand
TTTTACCTATATTGTTATCTTTACCTATATTAATTATATTATTACCCTTTTAATCTATATTACTATGTGTAATTATTACCTATACTATTGTCTTTACAGTCATCTTTAAAGTTTCATATGTTTTATGTTGTTATTATAATTTTAACTTGAAGAAATTCCTTTAACATTTATTTCAAATTAGATATAGTGATAATAAACTCCTTAATCATCTCTTTGTCTGCAAAACTCTATCTCTTCTTGGTTGTGAAAGACAGACTTGCTGAGTAGAGTACTTTTGGTTGTAAGGGATTTTTCTTTCAACATTTTAAATATGTTATCCCTCTTTCTCCTGGCCTGCAAGATTTTTGCTGAGAAATCCATTGTCAGTCTTATGGAAATGACTTTTATTTATCAAATGACTTTCTCATTGATATCAAAATTCTCCTTGTCTTTGGCTAGTGACAATTGATTGTAATATATCTCAGTGAAAGTTATTGCCTATTTAATCTTTTAGGGGTGCATTGACATTCATGGATTTGCATGTTCATTTACTCTTCTATATTTGGGTAGATTTTATCATTTTAAAAAGTTTTCTGTCATTTTTCTGCTTCTTATAGAACTCTAAAACCACATACAAATTAGGAGGTAGGACAGACACTGTGAAATGAAACGAACATGCTCAAAAGTAAAGAGCGACCGGGGTGAGTGAAAAGAGAGAGGAAAGAAAGGGAAATTGTGTGTGTATGTGTATATATACAGGATAGCTAACGTAGTGATACTACTGACTTCGATTGTTTTACTGAAAGGAACAGTTAATGATTAATTATTTGATCAGTCTTGCATGTCTCTATTTGTTCTCCTGAGAAACCACTTTGAAGCTATCAATATGTAATACAACAACCATTGTTAATTTCCTACTACTTTGTCTGTAGCTCTGTATTGCTTGTATTGTTTTTATGCTATTTTGTAAATGGATGTCTGTCTGTTAATATGTTTTCCTTCTTTTATTTTTAAAGTAAATTTTAAAAACACATACATTAGTTTACTTGATGACATTTCATAAATCCCGTATATTTTCCCCACTCTGTTTAATTCTCCTGTCTTTTCATTCCTTTGTGTAATTTCCAAATGTCTTTAACCTCCGTGCTTCTCTCTTACGCTTGACTGAGTCAACTATTGAAATGGTCTGTAGATTTTTTAAAATTTCAGTTACTGTGCTTTTCATTTCCAAATTTTGTTCATTTAAATGGTTTTTATTTATTAAATTCTTGTTTTGTTCATGTGGTGTCTTCCTGGTTTTGTGTAGTTGTGTGCCTGTAGCTTGCAGGTATCATCTCCAGATCTCCTTCACACTATTAAGATGATATTTTAGGATTTCCTCTCAGGTATATTATCAGCTTTACAATTGCTGATCAAATACTCAACACGAGTAGTTTGAAAAGAGGAGAGGTGCACATGACCCATGGTTTTAGGGTATTCAGTCCATGGTTGGCTGGCTGCAAGGCAAGAACATTATGAAAGAAGAGTGTGATGAAACAAGGCTGCTTAGCTCACTGGGAAGCAGAGGAGGGTAACAGTACAGAGAGGAAGGAACAAAGGACCAGACATGGACCCAAGTTATTCCTCCACGACCCACACAGCAAACCCAGAAATGCATTTGAGCAGCTGCCAAGTCTATCAAATTGACACTGAAGCTTAATTGTCACTAGGGAAATTCATCAATCTCCACTTCATTTAGATGAGTTACTTTATTTCATGCTTTATTTTGTTCCTTTAGCAATGTCATGTTTCCATGATAATACATAACCTTTGTGGCCTTGTTTTAATGTCTACATATTTAAAGAAGTGGGTGCTTCTTTCAGTCTTTTGGCTTCAGCAGGAAAACCCATCTGTCAACCCACCCAGAAATTCTGGAGAAGATGGCTGATAGGGTCCAGGGGAAAGCTTGCTAATAGAATCCAAGATGGACAGATTGGTATCTATGTCAGCAGGTGGGTGGGTCTGCTTCATAGATCCACATGGGAGAGCCTGGTACATTCTTCTGTAAGGGAAAACCTAGAGCTTGCTTCTGTATGTGCAGGCCCAGGTTCTACATCCACCAGATTGTCGTGGAGCCTGGAACCAGTAAGGTTTCCTGTCAATTGAGAGTGGGTGATGGGCCTGGATCCTGGGTTGGTGAGAATTAGCTAGAAGCCTAGATATATAGGGGCTGATCTGGAGCTGTGGTACTGTAGCAGATCTTGAACTTGAGACTGTAGACCAACCTGGTGCTCAAGCAGGGTTGGTGCCTGGGTATCTGAGGATGATTTTGGTCCTAGGTCATTGACGGAATATCCTGGTACTGGGGTCCACTTGGGAGGGCCTGATTCTGGGTTCCAGGGCAGGCCTGGTACCTGGGGTTATGGGGGAAAATGTGGATGTTGTATTTCTCAGGATGAGTGTGGAGCCTGAGCTCTCAGGGACAGCCCTCAATTCTGGGTCTGACTCCCTGTGCTTTGGGGGCACAGTAGAGATAGGACCTTGAGTCTGGATCTGTGAGGACTTTCCAAGATCTGGGGTAGGTCCAGATTCTGGGTCTGTAGTGCCTGGCTTGGCACTGGAGCAGTAGTGGGTTCTTAGTTCCTAAATACCGGTGTGGAGATTGGAGCTGTGGGCGCCTGCTTAGAACCTGAGACTAGGAGGCAAGTCTTGTGCTTGGGTTCCATGGGGCTGACAAGGTTCTGGTGCACAGCAGAGTGCATGCCTGTTCCCTTCTCCTTCCACAAGAGGATGTTTTCCATCCTGTGCTCTGTGGGCTTGGAGAGAGTGATAGAAGTGATGTGAAACTGTCTTTTCAACTCTCTACAGTGCATGTTCTTATATATCTGTGCTCCATTGCATGGGTTGTAATTTCTCATGTGGACTCCTTGATTTTGTGAAGACAAACTCTGTGTGTGTGTGGTGTGTGTGTGTGTGTTTGCTCAGATCAATGAGTCTGTCAGGAGTGGACACAAGAAATTCCTATGTTGTCATCAGACTGATGGCACTCTCTTAAGTACATTATTAATCACATGGAAGAACTTATAGTAACAAAATTTGAATTTAAATTTTCTCCTCAAAGGGCAGTAGCAACCAAAAGGCTAAAATAATTGGAGTATATAAACTAATTGAGGAAGTGCTTAATCCCCTCTGAGAAAGTTAGGGAGAATGTAATACTCATTTGCTTCTTTAGGTAGTGATTCTACTTTTTTTAAAAAATTCATTTGCTCTTGATATGAGAAAAGGAGCAAATTTTCAAGATTACAGTATTATTTGAACATGTAGATCCTGAACATGTACTGCTTAAATTCAAGCTAGTTTGTATTTTAGACACATAATAAGATTTCATGGAAGCTATTAGGACCTGTGTTTGCCACACTGAACACCTCTCTCACTCATTCTTGCGCTCTCCTAAATGTTCCCACACCATCCTTGAATCTTTACCGCAAATAGAACAGTACTCCCCCTCCCCCACCCTGGCTCGCACCACCTGCTCCTCCCCTCCCCTATAAACCACACACGTAACCACTTAAACACAAAGCTGGGGGGAAAATGGAAGCTGCAAATGCAGCAATAACAGGGCCCCTTTGTGGATAGGCTCGGGGCAGAGATGTACTGTACATGCCGAAGGATTTCACTGAGATCTTGATGGATGGGAAGGACAATGGAGGGAGGAACTTGTAGAAGATTTATGGGGGCCAGGATTAGGGAAGCGTGTGAGAATGCCATCACTAAGCTGTCTGGAGGTAAAAGAAACATGTGGAACACTTCACTGAGACATTAACTAATGCTCCTGCACAGGTGCACCTGAATGGAGCTAACACCTTAGATCGGATCCTCCTCATGTTGTCCAGAATGTCTGGGGATAAATAAATAGAGGTGGAACAGACAGGGGGGCCAGGCAGGGGAGAAACCACTTCTACATTCCTTGCTCACCAGGCTTAGAAATGTAGCTTAACTCCTTGCCCAAAACCTGTGTGTCTGTTTCTGCCCAGGCACAGGCTTTCGCAGTCAGAGACTGAAGCGTACTTCAGCCTTGGTGCCACTTTTCTTAGTTCATTTTGGGTTGCTAAACATTTCCATGCTCTGTACTTTAGTGGGGGCCAAGTCAAGGTATAAACACAGGGTCTTAAAAGAGTCCCTGAGATAATTTCTCTCAAAGGGAGCATGCATAATAAAGGTGCAGTAAGACGAGTGGGAAGAAACTGTTAAAATTCTATCGTGTGCTTGGTGCTCTCATATGTATCACTGATGCAGTTCTAAAATCCACCCTATCAATTACATGTCTCTGATTTTATAGATGATAAAGCTAAGTTGCAAAGAGGCTAGGATAGTTTCAGCTTAAGGTTTCAGTGAAAAATTATCAGAACTAGATTTAAAATGATTTATTTCTAAATCATACTCTAGCACCTTATTTCTACTCTATCAGGTTTTACAGTTTCAAGTCATTGTGAAGTTATTAATCCATTGTTGGTTACAATTAGCATTTATGTCTTAATGAAATAGAAGAATAAATGGAGGTCACACCCAGTATACACAGGGCTTTACCTAATGTGACTTTAATGTTTGCATATTGTGTGTGGCACATAAATACATGTATCTTATTGAGGGATACAGGGAGCACATCAAGGAAATAAGCAAAAGGAAATGAGCAGCCTGGAAATGATCATGAGACCATTGCCTACCTGAAGGCCATATGAAGCTTAGATTTTTAAAAATTATTTTCAGGATTGAACTGTAGTGTATTTTCAGGGAAGATGCATAGAGAAATGGATAGAGGATATAGCACAACAGATAAAAAACGAGGTTCTAATATTTCATCTTTCTTATCCTGATGATCTAATTCCTTGCTTATTTTTCCATACAAACTAGACCACTGAGCATTTAAAATACACATTTCCAGGGCAAGCAAGTCAGTTGGCTATCATCTCTCTTCACAATGGTAACTTTACGCACTTATATACCATATGAAAATTGTATACCAATATGCATGAGATGCCGTCTTGCACTTCAGGGGGCTTCCCAGTTCTTCCCTGTGCACGGCCTTGTCCTAGACATGGCGAAACACACAGAGCTGCCTGAGATCCCACAGAATAAAATGGGAGCTCTCAAGTAAACAGTTAGTGAGCATAAAATAAGGAATATTAAGAGCTGGACAAAGGCTGGTTAAAAAATAACCTCTTAAAGCAAAGGTTACATAAAATAATAATTGTCCCATGGTATAGTCACAAAAATAAGATTTTAATTTTAGAATTACTGAAAAATTATAAAATGAGTTCATAATGTTTCTGCATATTTGTCATCTGGCATACTTTCATGTTAACATATTGTCAGGCCAAGAAATTAACTCTGGTATCATTCTGTTAACTAAATTATATACTTTGACTCGCTAGTTTTTCTATTTTCCTTATTCTGTTATACCCAGGACACGATACCGTATAATATTTAGTATTACTTAATTTTGACATTGTTCTTGACTATTATGATCATTTTTCCTAGCATACGTATTTTACAGTGGGCAGAAGAAACAATAATATACTAGTTGCTGACTCAGCATATTTTTCTGGATGGAAATGTTGATCAGAATTGAAGTTACCTATCATTCTTCCAGTTAGCTAAGTCAGATTTGAATTGGGAAGACAAAAATCTATGAACACCTCTGTTTTCAATTCAATTTTATAGATAAGTATTTATTCTCTTTCTACTGTAGTTTATGATTACTGACAAAAAAATTGTATTTGGCCTAGAACTAATCTACTTCAATGCTTTCACTATTGAGTGAACTGAGGGAGACCTCTGGGAATGTATATTTTTGTTAGTAGCCAATTTAGTTCTATCTTTGGTTCTTTTCCTCCCTTTGAAGAGGCACATAAATAGTTCTAGAAAATTTTAAAAAGTCAAATAGGTTAGCAGAGAGTTACTGTACTTATTCAAGGTGCCCTGTTTCTCTCCATCCCCAACTGAACATCATTTATCAGACATCTTCTCCATGTGTATAACATTTGCCATTTCTACATGTGTGGCCTTTGGAGCGTACCTTCCCTCTTCAGAGGATAATTACCTGTTCTCAACTTTCTCCCACATCATTTCAAAGAAGTTGTACTTCTCAGGTCTCCTGAATTTCTCAACAGCTGCTCATATCTCATTTTGTTTGGAAGTGGTTGAGTTCCCCTTTCCTTCTTTACTATGTTATTTCTTCCTAAGTTTTGCTTTACCTGTGCTATGTTGTAGTTCGTATTTCTCTAAGATAATAACAAAACTTAATGGTGGCCAGGTATTTTGGAAAGCATGCACATGGGAATCACAAAATGATTCTCCTTAACCCACTATGATTAATTTTTGCATAAGAATTTGAAGCCTATTAGGTGTGTTTTTATAGCAGTTACTGAAAAAGGATATCAGTCAGGCATACCATATATTTATTGTAGATGCCATTGTTAACGAGTTGAAGTCAACATATCACTTTTCAGTTTTAAAGTAGTGGGTATCAAATGAATAACCAGAAACAAAACTTGTCAGTTGTGTCTGGGAACCTATTGTTCAACACACCCTAAATAAAACAAAGTTCCTCACGTTCAAAGAGATGAGAGCTTAGATTTTTTGAAAGCTATCACCTAAACTCACCCCTCACAAAAGCAAAATAAATAAGAATTTATGATTTTGTACCATGCAAAATCATTTAATAAAATAATGGCTTGATGACCAGCTAGTAATGGACTCATAATCCAATTTTAGGTGGACTATCTAGTTATGCCTGGAGGCATATGTGGAAAGAACATTACTTTGGAGTCAAGCATAAGTGGATTTAAATACAGTCCCTTCCAGTTATTTTCCTGATGGCCTTAGGCAAGTTGTTCATTTCTTTCAGAGATTCACTTTCTTCATCTGCAAACACTTATCATAACCAAGTTGAATGTGAAAATGACAATATTTACCTTTCGATACCTTGTTCACCTTTTTTCTGTACTCTATAAGCCATAGTACTTTAAAATTATGTCTCTCCAAGTTGTCAAATGAATAAAGGCCTTACATGACATATTTAATCTTAGACAGGACTTAGGAGTTTTTTCATCTAGTTAATTCTGTATGATGTCTATCTAACAAGGTTGTACACATCTTGACATCCTGAGCCATGATGTGTGTGTGTGTGTGTGTGTGTGTGTGTGTGTGTGTGTGTGTGTGTTTCTATTTTTTCCATTGTATCATCTATTGTGGTATCCCATACACAATGAAGAATAAATAAAATAAAGAAATAACATGAATTGAATTGGGTGGGGTAGTGTTATTATGACTGTAGGGAATATCCAGTGAGGAAATAGTCTGTGGAATATGGAGGATGGAGTTAACCATCTGTCATAGGCAAAGTAGTGATCCCTTAGAGATGTATACAACGCAGTCTTTCAAACCCATGAGTACAGTTACTTTAAACAGCAAAAGAGAGCTTGCCAATGCGAGTGTTAGATCACTTTGGGTTATCTAAATGTTCAATGTAATTACAAGAGTCAGTGTAGGGCTTCTAAACTTCAGAACTCTAAGAAAAACATTTTTGTTGTTTTGAGCCACAAAATATGTATTCATTTTCCAAGGCAGCATAAGAAAACTAATACACTATTTCCCTACAAAACTCTTAGATTTAAAAAGGAGCTAGAATAAAAAAAATATATAATGGACTAGAAAAGTATATTAATATGTTTTATTTGGTTTTTGGAAATTCAGCAGATACTTCAATGTCCTAAAATGAGTAAAAGAATGAGTTCAGAAATGTACAAGCACCAGAATCCAAGAAGAAATCGGTGTTGACTCATAAAGTCAAATTCATAGTTCAGTATAGATTTTGGAGGCTAAAAGCCCTCATTGGGCAAAAGCTTGGGGATAGAAATAGAGTCAGTTGTCAACAATTTAGGCTGCACTCAATCCTGGTACCATTATTTACAGGCTCCATGAATTTGGAAAAACTCAAATGGCTCAGTTTCCTCATCTATAAAGTGACAATATTTAACATGCTTTACTAGTGGGAATATTACAAAATAAAAGTTCTTTATATATTCTAATGCCTAGTCCATTATCCGGTATATAACTTGAAAATAATTTCCCTCATTATGTCAGGTTGTCTTTTACTTTTTGTGATAGTGTTATGTACCATGTATCACTGACTTTTCAAAGTCAATAATATAGTGACAGTCTAACTAGAAACAAGCAATGTAATAGACATCTCTCCAAGGAAGATACACCAATGATCAATAGGCATATGAAAAGATGCTCAGCATCACTGGTCGGGGAAAGACAAATCAGGACCACTTTGAAATACTTCTTAACACCAATTAAGATGCCTATAGTAAAAATGCCAGACACTAACAAGTATTGTCAAGGTTATGGACAAATTGTAAACCACTTACATTGATAATGAGAATAAAAAATGTTGCAACTGCTTTGGAAAAGTTTGGCAATTCCTAGAGAAGTTAAATATAATGTTAACATGTGATCACACATATGCTTACAGGTAGATATATACCTAGGAGAAAGTACAATATATGTTAAAAAAACTGGAAGACACATGCTCACATGCTATCCATAGTAGCCAGAAAGTGGGAATAAGTCAAATATCCATCACGCAGACCATCAACAGAGAAAGAAAGAGTGGTGCACCATGCACTGGCATGTTGCTCATCTATAAAAGGAATGACATATTAATACATACATCAACAGATATTTTTAATGGTTAAAGTGGTGAATTTTATATTGTATAAATCTCTCTCATTAAAAACAAAACTGCTCTACACTTTACCATCCCAAGCAATTGGAAACGAAAAGGGCATGCCCACCTTGGAGCAGACACACACTGTCCATGTACACTGTATTAGTCTGAGTATAGTTCCATGCCCAGGACAAGGTGGGTTGAGATACATGGTCTAGATGTGTGCTTAGGAAAGAAGGAAATTGGATTTTTTGAGAAAACAGTGATTTCTGCAGTAGAATCTTCAGAAGTGAGCTCAGGCACCTGCAGTAGACTTCCATAATTATTCTCTTATGAGCTGACGTTTTATATCTGCTATTCTAGATACTCAATACCCACATTCTATCTCTGCCATTCTGTTTTCAGGTTTGCAGTAGTAAGTAGAAAAGTAAGATGCAGGAAGAAGTCAAGTATCAAAGGGTTTTTTGAGGGAAAGAAAGGCTATAACTGGAATGTTAGAGTATACAAATTGGAACATGTTGGGTTTCTAAGACAAATCAAGCATGACTTGTCAAATCAGGAAAAATCAAGGAAAAAAACAGTATTCCCTCACTGACTCACAGAAAAGCACAAGAGAAAGAATTATAATTTTAATAGCTAAAGGTTAGTCCCAAGGTATGTGATTGTAATATAAATTCATATTGCTGCTTTTATTGATGTGAATAAATATTTTAACCAGAACAATAATCATAACTTTAATAAGTCATGATTTTGGAGTACTCTTGAGCCAAAGAATGTGGTATTTCTCCCTATGAGCTATACCTATAGCCAATGCCTGCTTGTTAAAATGCAAATTAATAATGTAGCAATACTTAATAATAAAGGCAATACTTTTTTGTCTACTTTTAGGTTTTTCTCAGTGCAAAGGATCAAACTACTATGACTCTTTTCATGCGATTTAAATGAGAAATAATGACAGCCAAATTGTTAATGCAGAAACCTATTCAATGATTACAACAACAAAAGCATCAAAATGTTTCATAGATATCTAGGCAGCTAAAAATAAAGGTATCTCTCACATGAGAAAGGTTAGAATTGACCTCTGTAGGGAAAGGAGTCATGGGTTAGGATGAAGCCTAAAAAGAAAAGGAATATTTTCAAATCTGTACACAGCCCTTAGCTTCTTCCAGCTGCCTTCTGCTTTCATTGCCTACTTTAGGCCAGGCCTTACCCCGGGGAAAGAAAAATGTGCAGAGAAAGGAGGCTGAGGCATGTCTGGTGGAGGAGGGTAAGAGGGAAACACACACCAGTACATACAGAGAGTTGCAGAAAAAGTGTACAACAAAATAGGCTAAAAAACTAATTAACTACTCATGGCTAACAGCACACGTGATGACAAAAGCCTAGATGTTTTCACCATAAAATCAGCCTTATAACAAAGATGCCCACTTCCAGTGCTTCTACTCAGCACTGTACTGGGAATTCTACTGGGGCAATAAGGAAAGTGGACAAAAGACATTCAGATTGGGAATAAATAAAACTATCCATCTTTGAAGATGATGTGATTTTT
>PVLD010037442.1:0-10242 GCA_004027595.1 Dinomys branickii | reverse complement strand
CTGCAGATACCCGCTGCTGTCCTGACTTTGTCAAGGAACTGGCACTGGAAGGTCTCCAGCGCCCACCCCCAAGACCGTATCCCTTACCTCTCTGATCTTCCCCTTGCAGAAAATGGCACCATCACCTCCCACCGGCTCGAGGCAGAAACACAGAGATATTCGAGTCTTCCTTTACCCACCCTTCGCCTTCAACCCATCCGCAGGCCCTGTCACTTCTAGTTCTGAAACACAGCTGCCCGCCCCCTTCTCACCCATATTCCATCTCCCAATCACCATCCCCTACAAGGAGCCCTGCAGGAGCCTCCACGCAGATGTTCCTACTTATCTTGTGGGTCCATTCCTTCAGCCGTCATCCTGTGAGCACACACTACTGACCCAGACCTGCTCTGTACATGAATGCTGGGGTAGGGGCAAGACTGACTTTCTGGTCCTCCAAATGATGCTGCCTCTGTGTGTATAAGTGTGAATGTGCACGCACATGCACGTACGTGTACATGCATGTGTGTGAGCATGTGTATGCGTGTATTTTGAATTATGCACTTCCCTGCACAACACCTACGTGACCACTTTAGAACTGTTCACTGTGGCCTATAAGCACCCACTGAACTGGTCTCTCCAGCAGCCTGCCCTACCGAGCGCCTCCTCTCCTCCATCCATGTTCACACAGGTTCAGCCGCCCTGCCTTCCTTTCATCCTTCCAGCTCTTGAAACGCTGTATTTCCTGCTGACACAGGGCCTTTCCTTGTGCTGCTCCCTCTGCCTGGAACATTCTTTCTCAACCTTTGTTGTGCTAATTTGTTCTGCCTGAGGTCTTGTTTTAAATGGTGCCTTCTCAGAGCACCCTGCTACTCCCTCTCCCTACACCCTGGATACCTCCTCCCTGTGCTTTATCTCCTGAAATCCGTGCATTTGTAACATATCTTTTACAGTGGGCGGTAAGCTCCTTTGGGGCAGCAGAAAGAACTATTGAATTCATCCAGGTCACCTAGCACCTGGAGAGGTGTTTATTAAATGGGGAACATGGGGCTAAGGCTGTCTCTCACCACCTGTAGCCTTACTGAGAGGTAAAGAGAGTGTTTAGTCTCCAGGGTTTCTTTCTGCCAGGCTAAGCCCTGCTCTCCCCTGCAGTAACCTAGTCTGTGCAGCAGCATCCAGACTCTTTTCTTTTCCTTTCTTCCTTTTTTTTTGAGACGGGGTTTTGCTATGTAGTTCAGGCTGGCCTTGGACTCACTAGATAGCACAGGTTGGCTCTGAACTCACCATGATCCTCCTGCCTCAGCCTCCTGAGTGCTGGGATTACAGGTGTGTGCCACCACGCCCTGGCCGGGCTGTTCTCTGTGGAACATCGTGATCTTTAAAAGGCTCTATGGTGAATTTAGTTTACAGAGTCAGAGTACACAGCATGGAAAAGGCTCTGAGTAGTCCTGCTATAAAGACCCCATTTAGTATTCTTCAAGCTGGCTGTTCCCAGCCCCGTTTGGCTAATTGTTGGGAAGGAATTGAGTGGTCTCAGGAGCAGTGGCCAGGGACTGCTGCGGAGGCAGCCAGGTGGGGCTAGGGGGCGCACTGAGCCTGGGTCTTGGGCCAAGCAGAGTCTTGGGGCTCAGCGTGCGCTCCATGGCTGGTGCCAGTGAAAGTGCTGGGGACTGATGGCAGGCTAACAAGGGCCCCAAAGACGTTCACATCTTAATCCCACCAACTGTGCACTGTACTTTTTATGGTGCAGGGACTGTGCAGGTGTGACTAAGTTAAAAGGTGTAACCTGGGATTATTATCTGGATTGGCTCAGTGGAGTCAAGATAGTCCTTGTAACAGGAGCACAGTGGGCCAGCGCTGCAGCACAGGATTATGGGCCGAGGGAAGCAGAGCCTGCAGCGATGGACTTTGATTTGTGGGGGAAGAGGCCACCTACCAGGGAACATAGGCAGCTGCCAGAAACTCAAACAGGCAGGAGAATAGGTCATCTGCTCGGGGCAGCCTTGCTGATTCTGCGACTTTAGCCTGACGACCCTGATTTCCTGGTTTCTGGACTCCAGTACCATAAGACAATGATTCTGTGTTGTTTTATGCCTCTTGGGTTGTGGTGATTTATTAAGCAGTTAAAGGAAATGAATACAGCGCCTCACAGAGCTTCACTATGGCTGGTTCTAAAGGTTTTTACTCTTCCTCTGTCCAACAGCTGTGGCAAAATCAGATTGTACTCCACAAGCCAGCATGTCCTGCCTGATCAGAGTGGTCCTTTCCCACGGGGGCCCTGGCCTACTTTTGAGAACCAAGTCAAGCACCACTTCCTTTAGGAGGCCTGCTGTGACCCTGCCAGGCAGAAGGGGATACCCTTGGCCCTCAAAACAGAGAGCTCTTCCCTCTCTAGCTTCCTGTCCCACTCCCCACTATACTGGGAACATGTCAGTGTTTTTGTGTTGATTTTTGGTGCTGGGTTAGAACCCAAGGCCTTGCACATGCAACTAGGCAATCGCTTGACCAATGAGCTGCACCCACAGACCCTCTGCAAGGGTTTTGTGGATAGAATAAAGGGTGTACATGTGAAAGCCCAAGGTGATAAAGGGCTGTGCCCCAGAGGCCTCCAGTGAAATAAGCATTCTCATCTGTGCACCCACCTTGGACTCACCTTGTGATGCCCAGGTGTCACTTTACATCCTGGACAGTTTCCTTTGTATGCCCAACAAGCCCTTTGAGCCCTCTGTCCCTAAGTGACATTAACATCCCCAAGCACTTGCTGCTCATGCAGGCCTTGGCTGTGTCTGGCACCCACCCCCCATGGTTATGGGGTTGCCCAAGCTCTTCCTTCTTTGTGTCCCAACCTTCAGTTCTTTAGATGGTCTTAGTATTTCTACCTGAGGCACATCTCTCTAATTATCTTCTTTCTTCTGTCTCCCCTACCCATACCGCAGGCTGGACCTCTACCATCTCTCCATTGGACGCTGCTACAGGCCCCTCTCCAGAATCCCCCATCTAGCCCCTTCTCTACCCAGCAGTACCCGATGGAGTTTCCAGAACCCATACCTGACTATGTTGCTTCTCGCCCAAGTGAACAGGGGATCGATGGGTGACTGGTCTCCTCTACGTAGCCAGCGGGGCTCCCTTGCCCTTTGCTCTTGCCATCCTTTCCTAGGAGTCTGCAGCTGCTGGTGACAAGTGGCCCAGCATGACCTTTCCTCCTGCGCTGTGGTGACAGTTCCGCTAGGAACCTGCTGCAGCCTTGTCCTCCACAACCACTGGATCCCACCCAACCTTGCACTGCAAGGCCAGCAGAGCTCTTCTGAGGCCTTGAGATCTGAGTCCACCTTCGTCCTAATGAGCATAATACACTGCTCCTGCATGAATTACTATTTACTGCAGTCAAACTTTTAAAAGGATTTTGACCAACTCAAGTTTTGAAAAGAGTACATGTCTTGGTTACTTTTCTCTTGTTGCTGAGACAATATACCCAATGCCCAAAATGAAGGAAGGAAAGGTTTCTTTAGCTTACAGTTTGTGGAAGTTTCAATCCATACTTGACTGGCTCAGAGGCAGAGTGGTACATGGCAGAGGGCAAACTTCATGGCAGCAGAGCACAGAAAAACAACCAGAGCAAAAGGGAGGAATGGCTGCAAGCAGCCTCTTCTCTTCCCTTACATTATAAACAGCCTACCCCCACCCAGGGGGCGTGTAGCTCTCACACAATCTCCATGCCCTGCTCTTCCACAGGCTCAGGATGTATACAAATTAAGCACCCTGGCTTCCTGCTGAATCACTCAGCCAAACCTCTAGACTCCCCAAGTTGACACAATGTATAACAGTACACTACTAACTTTGTTTTGTAACTTGAGCTTGTACTTAGAAGGTTTAATTCAGAGTTGATCTAGGCTGCTCTCAACAGGTTGGAATAATACAATTAAACACATATTAATTTTGATGTTGCTATTCTACTCATAATATGGGGCCAATATGTTGTTTTTGGGGGCTTAAGTATTTGTGTAAGCTCTTGAGAATCTCCTAAGCTCAAAGCTATGAGACTATTAAAGGTTCCTGTGTCTCTGCAAAGAGACCTGGCTCCCCAAAGAGGTTAGGATTGAGTCACACCAACTGGGTGGCTGAGGGAGAAGGATCACATTGTCCCAGGTCCACAGGCATCAAGACCACCCCTGCCATACCCTAGCAGTCCTGGGGAGGGGCCAAAGGGGGATAGAGGTTTGGGCTGGGTAGGAGATTCCTGCTCTAGGGGATCTGGAAAATTTTATACACCCTTATTGCCATGTTGAACCCTCCTGCAGTCCCCAATCCTATCTTCTTGCTCCCTTTGACACTACCCTTTCCACCCATGTGGTGCTGGCTCAGATTCAGCTCTTTTGAAGTTTGGCTCCTTGAAGAATTATATGGGTCTGAGCTGAGTGGAGAAAGATCAGAGCCATTGCTCTTCCACTCTGCAATCTTGTTTGCAGTCTAGTTAAGTACCCAGTACCCAACACACACACACACACACACACACACACACAAACACCTACCCCATAGGATTGTAGTACTGAATAAGTGGGAGGATTGAGGTCAGAAAGACCTGGAATTATATGCTGGCTCACCCACGAGTTACTTCACACAATCTGGAGCAAGTTACTAACCCCACATGAGCCCTGAGTTCTTCATCTGCAAAGGGACATAAATAACACTGACTTATGGATTGCTGCAACAATCAGATGTGAAACCACTAGCATGAGGCCTGGCCAACTGTAGGTACTTGATAAAGAGAAGTTTCTTCCAATCCAGCGATTTCTGACCCAAATCTTCTCAGTCATGAGGTTGGCCAACTGTGTCCTGCATCCTTCCACTTTTCAGTAGCTCTAGCTATCAAGGCACCTGGGAGGCAAGTCCCACGTGAGAAGGAATGGTCTCATCACTGATGCAAGCTGGGCACAGCGCTGGGTGCTTCGGGCAGGTGATAGTAAAGTGACACTGTCACACGTGGCCTGCCTGACAGGGATGTTTCCTTCCCCCCATCCTCTGCTCCCCCTTTCCTACCCCAGGAATCTTCACTGCTCTGTCCCTCTGCAGAGGCACAGAAGACAGAATCCTTTTGGCCAGGTTCCAAGCCACAGCACCCCCCATATTTATCAAGTGAAAATTGACTAATGAAAAACTACTTCCCTTGACCATTACAGTTGACCCTACTATTTGAGCCCAGTGAAAAGGAAGGCTTTTAAAATAGAAAAAAAAAAATTATAATTACTTAACTTGAACACTCATGAAAGATCCTGAATCAGCGAACCAGTTTAATGGACTGCTGCTAATGCACTTTCTGTACAGAAAGTACTGTACTGGCTGGTGTCCAGTTTTTCTTCAAACTGTAGACAACCTGCAAAAGATGCCAGCAGTAACTTGGCCTACGCTTCTCTCCACCAAAACTTCACACACTGTTCTCATAGTCATGAAAAATGCCTCTGTGATCAACAGGAGGGAGCAGGGTCTCCAGTACCTCCTACTGACCACCCTTACGGGCATCATCACCACCACCACCATCTACTACCGTGATCGCCATCACCGGCACCACCATCATCGCCGTTACCATCACTACCACACCACCGCACTGCCACCAGTGAGCACCTGCTATGCATCAGACAGAGCTTACCCCATCATATAGCTGTGAGCCAAATACTCCTATCTCTGTTTTCCAGAGAAATTAAGAGGGATAAATAGATCATTTTCCCAAAGTTTCTCTGCTGGTAACAAATAGGGCTGGCCATCACTGACTCTAAAGTCCCAATTTTTTTTCTACAAATTCTCTCCTGTTTTTCCTCATATTGCCCTGACCCACTTCTTCCTTTGCTTTTCAGCCCTTCCCATCCAGTGCTCCTTAATTCTTGGCTTGCCCTAGATATTAAATAAATTTAAATTTATGTCCATTGTGCTCTTTCTTTGGCGGTACTGGGGATTGAACTCAGGACCCTGCGCCTGCTAGGCAGGCGCTTATTCCACTGAGCTATATCCCCAGCCCCTATTGTGCTCTTATTCTCTCCAGCCATACACTCTTTGAGGGCGAAGGTTGTCTATTGTCTACTTTATCCCCAGTTTCTAGGCCTTGGCTCATAATTCACTCAAGTGTCTGTGGGCCGAACCAGTGAATGAATGCTTAGCTACTTACTAAGTAGATGGGTGAAAAGACAGATGGATCGCCAGAAGAGTGGTGGGTAAATAAATGCATTCATCAAGTTAAGGATCGCTCTCACATTTACATTCTAACTCTCTCATCTCCCTTCCTTCATGTAGCTCCAACTGCCTTTCAGAACTTTCCTCTTGGCCCTGTTGTCTTGTAAAACCGAACTTGCACATACCTGAAGTCTATCCTAGCTGACTCCTTCTTATCCCTTTTCTGAGCATGGTACTACTTTTCTTCCCAGTGTCCCCTTCACACTCCTCTCTGATTAAGTCTTTCATCCAACAATTCTAATGATGTTTTTGTTCTGTTTTGGTTCTTGGCTATGTGCTATGTGCCAAACACCTCTGTAGTAAATGGGAGCAGCAAATAAGATAGGCAAGATCATGTGGAACTCAAAGAATTTTGCAGGCAATATTGGGGTAGAAGGTGGGACCCGGGGATGTAGTTCAGTGGCATGGCACCTGCCTGGCAAGTGTAAGGTCCTGAGGTAAATTCCAGGTACAAAAAAAAAGAAAAGGTGCGATAACAAGAAATAAACAATTAAAAAATGAACAAGATAATTCTAGAGCAGAATAAGTGATACATTAGGAGAGCAGAGTGATGAAAGAGAACTAGGAAACCTCACATTAGAAAAAATGTGTAGGAAGCTACACGTAGTGGTGTATGCTTGTAATCCCAGCACTTGGGAGGCTGAGGCAGGAGGACCGTTGCAAATTCAAGACCACCCTGGGCTACAAAGTGAGCTCAAGGCCATCCTGAGCTGCAGAGATAGACCTTGTCTCAAAAAAAAAAGACAGAAAAAATGCTGCAATAGAAAAAATGTGCAGGGAGGTTTATTTGAAGATGTGTTACTAAGCAAGACCTGGATGATGAACACAAACCAGTCAGGTGAAGAGCTGAAAGAACATGCCAGCCGAGCACCTCCCAAGTGCAAAGGCTCTGGGCTGGAAAGAACCTGGTGTGTTGTGGTTATAGAAAGGCAGCAGTGCAACTAGAGGGCAGTGAACACAGAGAGACTGTCACAGAGGAGGTTGCTCATAGACCTGGGCAAGCTCATGCAGGGTCTTGAAGGTCATAGTAAAGAGTCTAGCTTTTATCCTAGGAGCAGCAGAAAGCTACTGACTAGTCAGACATGGCATGAATGCCATACTGTCTCGGGCACTTAGTAAGTAGCCCCAGATTCACAGGTGAGCTGAGCGAGGTCGTTAGAAAAGGAACAAGTCCAATTCCATTTGCACTGCCACAGAGCACCGAAAAGGAAAGTGTCCACATGCTTTTTTGTGAAGTCATAATGTTGGTGGCCACCCAGGAGAAAGGTGCAACAAAAAAGAAAGGGATAGACCAAGCTTAATTTGAATATTATTAACAAGAATTCCTTAACATTTTAGTAAATAGAATTCTGAAGCACATTTTTAAAATATCAAATTGGTGTTCTACCAAGAAGGCAAGAATGGCTTAATATGAATAACTGATATTATAATTAAATATGTTGACAAATCAAAATGGAAAAGATATAATCCTCTTTAAAAATGCTGAAAGGGGTATTTTAAAAATGTATAATCTGTTCTTGATATTTACACTTTCTTAGTCAAATAAAAGTGGATGGATAGTCTCTAAATGTTTTATGGTAACAGTCAGCATCATGTTTATTGATGAGTTACTGAAAACAGCCTCATTAAAATCAGAAACAATAATTCTAGAGATATAGTAAGAGCAATTGGATCAGAGAAAAAAATGAGAGGTATAAAAATGAGAAAACAGGAGAAATTGTCATTTATGTGAACAATAAATTCAGGACAATCTATAGTCTATTAAAACTAGAGAGTTTAGTATGGTTGCTAAAATGAGATTAGTACATGCAAAAAATTTAATAATTATGTTGCCTATAATTACAATTTAAAATGATGAATATGCTGGGTGTGGTGGTACGTGCTTGTAATTGTAATTCATCTGCTCAGGAAGCTAGGGCGGGAGAATGTTCAAAGCAGAAGGATGTTCAAGACCAGCCTAGGTAATTTAGCTAGACCCTATCTCAAAATTTAAAAATAAATAAATAAAAGGGCTGGGGCTATAGCTCAGGGGTAGAATGCTTGCCCAGGATACACACGGTGAGGCCCTGGGGTTAATCTCCAGCACTGAAATTTTAAAAAAAATATGGATATAAATTTTTAATATGCCATTTCAAAGAGGCATTGAAAACTGTTCAATATCACTAGGCACTAGGGACATGTGATTTGAGACCATAAAATGTGCTGTACTTTGATCTCGAATATCATTCAAAGGCCCATGTGTTGAAGGCTTGGTCCCAGCCTGTAACACTAGTGGGAAATGATGGAACTGTTAGGAGGTGGGATATAATGGAAGGAAGTTAGCTTGTTACAGATGTGGCCTGAAAGAGAATACTGAGACTCCAGTTCCTCTTCCTCTCTTCTTTTCTCCCAATTGCCATCAGATCTCCTCTGCTGGTAAAGAGACCTCCTCTGCCATGCACTTCTACCATGTTGTGCAGCCCCACCACAGCCCCAAAGGCAAAGGTGCCAGGGAACCACTGACTGAAACCTCCAAAACCATGAGCCTAAATGAATCTTTCCTTATTATAAGATGATTATCTCAGATATTTTGTCATGGTGGCAACAAGGAGACTAATGCAAAAAGATATCACTGAACATCTATTAGAATGGCTAAAATAAAGAGCTCTGAGGTGCAAGGATATAGGACAACTGGATCTCTCATCCACTGCTAGAAGAATGTAAAATAATACAGCCACTCTGGAAATCAGTTTGGCAGTTTCTTTAGAAATTAGACATACTATAGGAGACTGCAATGGTACCCCCTGAGCATCTAACTCAGAGACATGAAAACATGCTCAGGGAGAAGGACTTCCGGGAAGATGGCGACCGGGTAGGCAGCAGAGAGAGAACCTCCCAGAGGATTACCACCCAGACAATGGAATATAGCAATATGAAGACAGAAAGGAGAGAGGTGTGTACCCTGAACCCAAGAAGGATCTGAAATGGGAACTGAAGCCCTAGGAAAGACCAAGCCAAACCTCTCCCGGAGGAAAGGATCGGAGGGCCGCCGGAGGAAAGGATCGGAGGGCCGCCACGACACAGTCGGAGGGAGAAGAGATGGAGAAAGAGGAAGCCACTGCTTCAAACACACTCTTGGCCCAAGCCCTCGTTCCAGCAATCGCAGCTTCAGCTTCGGAGACCCACGCTAATGGAAGCCTCCCGACTCGGCCAGGGGAGAGTGGAATTCCAAGAGCTGGTCCAGGTCTGGAGAGGAGAGGGCACAGCCAGGAAAAGAGGCAATGGTGGTTGGGAACTGTGGTCAAATCCAGTGTGAGGATGAGAGGTTGCAACAGCCACTGAAGCGGAGTCCCCACCCTGCAGCAACCTTCCTAATCAGCACCTGGAGGCAAGGTGGAGCCAGAGCAGCCAGTACACATCCCACCACACCCAGCTCTATGCCTGCCTCAAGGCTGTGGCCTCCTGCCTCTCCACTGTGTGGGCGGCTGCCAGTGGGTAGCGGTGGGGTGCATCGGCACCCACATCAGAGCCACAGCAACTCCCAGGGATCCAGCCAAGGAACAAATGGGAACTGGAGCACAACAGCAAGAGCGAGCTGCAGATGGAGGTGGATCACACGGCCCCACGCCCTTCTCACTCCAACATCAAGCAGGAAGTATGAACTGAGTTACTGGGCTTCAGCTCCCACCCTGAAAGCCCTCTGTGAGCACCTTGAGCCTCAGCGGCCTGCGCAATCACCACTTGTTCCTGACAGCAATGGGACGAGTCCACAGTCTTCAGGACTCACCCCAAACTACTAATACGAGCAACAAGAGTGTCTCCATACTGCTTGCATATATGAACCTTGTATGAACCCATGGCGACTAGGTAGGCAGCAGAGAGAGAACCTCCCGGAGGAATGCCACTCAGACATAGCAGTATAGCAACACGTGAAGGACAGAAAGGAAAGAGGTGGATATCCTGAACTTGAGAAGGATCTGAAATGGGAACTGAAACCCTCGGAAAATCTAAGCAAAACCTCCTCTGGAGGAAGGGATTGGAGATCTGCCATGGCGCAATCGGAGG
>PVLD010037441.1:0-10242 GCA_004027595.1 Dinomys branickii | reverse complement strand
AATGCAATTCCCATCGAAGCACCGTTAACATACCTCACAGATCTAGAGAAAATATGCCTCAAATTCATCTGGAACCAGAAGAGACCCAGAATAGCCAAAGCAATCCTGGGCAATAAGGACAAGTCAGGTGGAATCACAATCCCTGACCTGAAATTATACTACAAAGCAACTGTAATAAAATCAACCTGGTACTGGCTAAGAAACAGACCTGAGGATCAATGGAACAGACTGGAAGATGCAACCACAACGAAAAACCCACTCAGCTACCTAATATTTGACAAAGGGGTCAACCAAATCTACTGGAAAAAAGAAGGCCTGTTTAATAAATGGTGCTGGAAAAACTGGCTTGCCGCTTGCCGAAAACTGAAAATAGACCCCAGTCTATCACCATGCACCAAACTCAGGTCAAAATGGTTCATAGACCTAAACATTAAAACAGAAACTCTAAACGTATTGGAAGAGAAAGTAGGTAAAATTCTTGAAGACATAGGAGTAGGCAGAGAGCTCATGAACAAGAATGAAGCTGCAAGGGAAACACTTCAAAGAATCAATAATTGGGACCTCAGCCTACCGAAAAGTTTTTGTACATCTAAAGAAATCACCAGCAAAGTAAAAAGAAAACCCACAAATTGGGAAAACATCTTACCTGGATGTCCCTCAGACAAAGGTCTTCTATCTAGAACATACAAAGAATTAAAAAACATGTACCTGTCCAAATTCAAAGACCCAATTCAGAAATGGGCCTCTGAGATGAATACACAATTCTCAGACAAAGAAATACAAATGGCAAATAAATATATGAGAAAATGTTCCACATCCTTAGTAATTTGAGAAATGCAGATAAAAACAACATCGAGATTTCATCTCACCCCAGTAAGACTGGTCAGTATGAAAAAATCATCCAATAACAGATGCTGGTGAGGCTGTGGAGAAGTAGGGACTCTATTACACTGCTGATGGGAATGCAGACTGGTGCAACCACTGTGGAGAGCCGTTTGGAGATTTCTCAGCAAACTAGGTCTAGAGGTTCCGTTCAAGCCAGCTATTTCTCTTCTGGGTATTTTCCCAGAAGATCTGAAAACATCATATCACTCCGATATATGTGCACCCATGTTTATAGCAGCACAATTTGTAATAGCTAAAATGTGGAAGCAACCCAAGTGTCCATCCACAGAAGACTGGATTAAAAAATTGTGGCATTTTTATATAATGGAATATTATTCAGCTGTAAAGAAAGACAGTTTGGGGGACTTTGTAGGCAAGTGGTCAAAAGTGGAGTCCATACTCATAAGTGAAATAAATCAGCGATACATGTGCAGGCAACGTATTGTATCACTGGTGTAAGAACCCGAACGTGGGAATATAAACTAAGAGACATGAGGTAAATCTGTTCAAAAACAAAGAACAGATGGGACGAGGGAAAGGAGAAAAGAAAGAGACAAAAATGTATGTATGTATATATGAATATACATATATGCAGGAGGGCTAACATGGTTCTACTATTGTATTATATCACTTAATGCTAAGGAATAATAGATGATGGGTTATTTGATCAATCTTATATGTCTGTATGTGTTATCCTGAACACACACTTCGAAGATATCAATATGCAAAGCAGCAACTATTGGAGGTTTTTTTGTTGTTGTTTTAGTTGTTGTTTGCCTGTTTTGTTTTTTGTCTTTGGATTTTTGGTTTTTGTGTTTTTTCTGTTGTTAAGAGGATTAATTGTCTGACTAAATTTGCATGTCTGTATATGGGTTCATATATTTACACTTCCAAGATACCAATGGATAAAGCAATAACCACTGTTGAGAACATGTCACCTTGTCTATAGATTAGTTGTTATTGTACTATTTTTAATGCAATTGGTGTCTGTTTGTTAATGTTTTTGTACTTTTATTTTTTTTAATAAAAAAAAGGGATAAATTCATGAGAAACTTGGAAGATGTTTAGATTCAAGATATGCCCATTGGTTACTAGAAAAATCAAATTCAAGCAAATAGTATACATGCACACACACACACACACACACACACACACACACACATTTGGAGCTTTGCACACCAGGAAACTTGCCCATCATGATTTTCCAGTTAGATTTTGCTGAGAGTGCAGATATGAATGATGACATTTACCTAACTCAAAAAGAAACAAGTTAAAATTTAATTTTGGATATAACTCTTAGAAGCTAGGTTTAACAAGGACAAAACACAAATTCCCTTTGCTCATACCTCCAAGACTAGCACTGGAACTATGGAGTCCTATCTTGCCCCAGAGTAAGGTGAGGTCCTGTGTGCAGATGGAGCTGCCTTTCTAAGGTCTTTTCCCTCTTTCATTTCCCAAATGGCTTTGAAAACAGGTATATATTGTATCCACTGTGTTTCTTTAAGTCATACACTGTATGCCATTACCTAGAACAAAAACCAGTGTGGTTTCTGGGAAAACTCTCTTCCTTATTATATCAATGCAGTTGGATATTTTTGTTTTTCCCTTTTCTCTTCTGTTGCTCATTTTAAACATTTAGCACATTCAACCTGTGTATAGTTGAATCTCGTGTGTACAGTTAACTTGAGAAAAATCCCAACTGATCCATTTCCTCTCAGTGTTATATAAATTAATATGTGTAATTGTAAAATTTATTAGAGATGTGAATATCTTGTACTCATTGTGCCTTTCTTGGGTTTTGATTATAGTATTTTTCTACATGATTTGACATTTTCTAAGCTTTCTTTTTAACTTTAAGCCAAATTTACAGGTCACTTCAAGTTCTGTGATTCATTACCCTATAAGGTCCTCATTTTCTCCTGACAAGCCTAGCTGACTTTTTTCCAGATGTTGTATCTCCGCAATCCTGCTATTACTCTTTCCGTGCAGGCATATATACGTGGTACTTTGGGTTGAACCCAGAGTCTCCACGCTGATCTATATCCCTTGCTCTTATTTTTTATTTTGAGACAAGTTCTCACTCAGTTGCTCAATTGCCCAGGCTGGACTCAAACCTGAGATACACCTGCCTCAGCCTCCCAGAGGGCTGAGATTACAGGGTATCACCACACTCCACCTATTTTTCATAATGTTAATGGAAAGAAAAGGTGGTAAATCACCCGCAAGTTGAAAAAAAGGCCAGGCCCCATAAGCAAGTGATTTTATCATTTAGAATTATATATTTCCTCTATTCAAAAGTTGATATTATAGTACCCAGCTCATGAGGTTTTATCTTTAAAATTGAATGAAATAATACATGAAAAATTATTTGTAGTGTCTGACACATAAAAGACAGAAAAATCATGTAAGCAATGGCTATTATACTTGTCACAAGTGTAAAACATTTGGTTCAGCTGCATTTTAAAGGTTGGATTGGCTAGAGGCTGGGAGCCTCCTGAGCAGCCAGCGTCTCCCTGGCCTTGGCTCTTCAGCTCTTCCGAGTACAAGAGAACTTGCCCGAGCAAACTTCAAAGGAAAATTCAGGTCTAGATGACTAGCTCCTCCTTATTTTCAGTCTTGGAAATTTCTAAGGAGAAGGCAATATAATGTTGAGGAAAAGACAGAACATTTCAGGGTTTACTTTTCTATTTTCTTACCCTGTACAACTTTGAGGAGATAATTTAACTTTACATTACCCAAGTGTTCTTGTCACTACAATGGGTAATGATAACATCCATCTCCATTATGCTGAAGTGCTGCAGGATGTAGTACATTAGAAGCAATTTCACAACCAGAAAGCACTGTTCCAATGTCAATTACTGAATCAATTACAGAAAGACATTTTGGAATGGAATGGCAAATGTAAACAAAAGCTAAATCTAAATTTTGGGGTTAGTCTGGTGTCAAGGTATATATATATTTCACATCACTTTGTTCCCCTAGTAAAATAACTTCTTGGGTGTTTATTTCCCTTTTCAATGGATACTTCCATTCTATCTAATTATGCAGCCTTCTAGAGTTTCAACAACTATCAGCAAAATCAAGCTCTCCTCATTTGACTGGGAATATCATAGAAATGATGAACTAAACAGCTTAGTACAGCACAAACTGGAAAGCACAATCTGGCCTTCTGAATTTCAGAATCTTAACCATTATCCACAGATTGTAGAAGTTAATATTTAAGAGCTAATTAAAATCACATATGTGCAAGAGTGTCATGGCTGCATTATATTAGATTTATTAAATTCTCAATTAGCACATGATCTTTATCTCAGTAGTGTGAACGTACAGATTCAATTTAAAATATGACTTTAGAATTGCTTTTAACACTGACAAATAAAACAAATGTCAATCAAATGTCCAATCTTCAAACATAATTTATGTGATTTGGAAAAATTTTATTATTCTGCTATATTAATATTTGCCACTTTACCATGTGTTTCTATAGGAAAAATACTTTTGAGTATAACATTGTTAAAATGTTAATAAATTCATTTTAATGGTATTTTTAATATTCCTCATGAAAAGCATCATGTATTCTCTTCAAGAAATTTCAGATTTACATTAATTACCACTATTTTCTTTAACACTTAAAGAGTATAGTTTCTGATGATATAAGCACAATTTTGAGGTGCCCCAATCTCTCCACCAGAGCTTGGCCATTTTCTAGTCATTGTACTCTTCTTTGAAGAGTTGCCACAGCTTCCTCAGAGGAGTCTCTTTTAGCTTTTCTGTAGTAGATTTGGGAAGATTTACTGAAATGTCATAAAGTGAGTAATATGCAGAAAATAATTTCTCATGGTCCTAGGATCTGAGAAGTCCAACAGCAAAGCACTGGCAACTTTTGATGTCTTGTGAGGTCTACTTCCTGGTTCCTGGATTGTGCTCTTTTATTGAGAAATGACAAAATAGAAGCGGGAAGGAGTCACTTTGGGGTCTCTTTATTAAGGGCACTAACATCGTCCATGGGGGGTCCACTCTTAGGATCTAATTGCCTGCCCAAAGTTCCACCCACTGGTATCATCATCCCTTGCTTGTTGTATTGGAATGAGACAAAAATTTCAACAGTAGAAGCTTACAGCAAGTCCTTTAAACTGAGACAACTAATTTAATTTTAATCTTCAAATCATTTGAGGGATTACCTCTCAAACTTAGTTCCATATCTCTCTACACCTAGTCCCAACTCCTTGAACTCTGAGGCAAGACTCATAGAAGATAGAGGTTCCTAGGATGTTCATCTATCCTGAAATGGGTGCTTCTGGCTTCCAAGCATACGACCCATAGGGTTGAAGAGAAGAGTTAGCTGCACTTTATGATAAAAAAATTTTAAAATATCAGGGCCGGGGGGATTTAGCTCAGCAGTGCAGGATCTTCCTTGCAAGTGCGAGGTCCTCAGTTCTTTCCCAGTACTCACACACACAAAAATTAAAAAAAAAAAAATCCAGATTCCAGCTGCATGTGGTGACACCGACCTGTAATCCCAGCACTTTGGGAGGCTGAGGCAAATCAAAGTCTAGCCCAGCCTGAGCTGGGCAATTTAGCGAGATCCTTTTTCACAAGAGAGAAATTTCTAAAGGTGGGCTTGAGTGTGTGGCTCAGTGGAGGCTATGGGTTTGTCTCAGTAATGCCAAAAGAAGAAAAAACAAAAATCCAGATTCCTTTTGCATTGCTTAGCAGGTGGAATATAATTAGTTTAACAGTGCATGGATACACTGTTCCTATCCCTCTTTCCCCTCTCTCGGTGCTGTCACAAGTTCTGCACTTTAAATTAAATTAGGCCTGAGGGTGTTCACATTGGACCTTTATGCAATGAGCTGCAACCGAACTGAGTAGCTGGACTCACTGAGAGATGGGCAGAGGAGTGAGCTCTTGAAACAAGTAGCTGAGTCTGCACCAATTATAGCCGCTAAACTGCAGTCATTTGGAGGTAGCCAGCCAGTTCGAATGAGGCAAAAGGCAGACCACAACCGATTGGCCTATCTCAGTGCCTCACTTCCCCTTTCTGCCCTTACACGCTCCCTGCCCACTTTGCATGCCTGAGTTCTTCAGATTTGTTCTAGTTCAGAGGGGCGCCCAATTCAAACTGTTCTGTGCTCAGTGAAACACTGTTAAGTTGAACTTGCCTAAAGTTTTCTTTTAAGCAGACTGACAACCGTGAAGGGATCCAAAGTAGAATTTCAGTGACACCCCAAGAGCACCAAGTAGCTGAAGGAAGGTACCAGCCCAGGCTCATTGTGCTCATTTGATCTCTTACAATAAGTAAAGTTATAGGTGGGTTCTCTCTAGGATGCCAAACTTCTTAAACTTATATTTAGGGCTCTTCAACTTTGTTTAAACAATTTTTGATTCAAAGTGTTTAGAAGGGTTTGGAAACCACAACCAAAACAAGCCTGTGTTCTGTGAGGAGTCCTTGGGTGTCTGGCCAACAGACTGATCCTGAACTGACTTTAGTAGCTAGCTAAAGCTACTCAAATACAGAAATTGATGGGTTCACTAGGATCCCGGGGTCTAGAATTTCCCTGTCTGAACCACCAATTTTATGTATATAAGCTGTGAATTCAGAACATGTGATTTTCTAGGAAAATGGTTGAACTTTATAAAAGATAATTAAGACCAACAACAACTGCAGTGGAAACAATTAAAAATTAAAGGATCCTGAGTACCTCAAACAAAGGGATATATTTCTTAATGGGATGCAAGTGTTTTCAAAGGTTAACTCAGAAGAAAAAGCAACTAACTGATACATAACTGTGCATGAACAAGGGCTCACCGCTTGATGAGCACAGAAGCCTGTGCTACGGCACTAAGTCTAACCTGCAGAAAGAGCTTCACAACAAACAACTGGCCCGGCAGTCAGCAGCATGGGAGGTAAAGCTTAGATCTTCCCCTCGCACATTTTGTGTCAAGGGAATTTATAGGAAGTGAGAAAGGAGAAGATCCTTGTTGGTTGGATGGCAAAAGTGGAAAGTGTTAGGGCTCTTTTGCATAGGGATATGCACAGATTGTATGTTTCCTTTTAGAGGACAATTACCATGTTATGGGTGGGGTATTATGAGTTTGTGATGTCAAAAGATCACTAACAGGTATGCAGGCAGCCTAAATGCTTGGCCTGTCTAAGATTTTCTAATTTTTGTGTCCTTCAGGTGGGTCTCCAGGTTATTATGACTTGTATTCACAGGCTAATGACAAAATTGGGAATCTCTTTAGAACAGACATTCTGTAGTAAGCTATGGTCCTTAATCACCATCATACTCTAAACATGGACTGTGGCCAACTGGTGTCAGATGCTGTTGAAATGTCCATATTGCTTGAACTAGGATTTGTCTGATTTTGAGTGTTTTGGTCCTGAGGGGCTCCTACAGAAGGTTATAATTCAGCTTTTCAATATTATTCTTATGATAGCAATCACAATAATCCCTTGTGGTGCTCTGTCTTCTTGGTATGGAGCTACCCATCAGGCTTCAACTAGATAATTAAGAACATAGAGGAATATTCCAGTGTTGTGGAGACATGCCTTGAGAATTCCATCCTGACATATGATGAAGACAGAGGGTAGCATTAATGCCAGGATTTTGGTCAATTTCTTAAAACTGAGAGACTGATCAAAAAGGGAGAATTTCTAAATTGAACAAAATACCTCCACACTTGAGTTCTTCCTTAGGCTAGAAAACTGCAACCTAAAGTAGTACATAAGCTAGTAGACATCTTAACTTAGTATACTCCTGTGACAGTCTTGTGAGTTTTGGGCAGTTCCAATGTGTGAAAGTCCGTCAGTCACTGGTAGCCAACTGATTCACATGAGGCAAACATAGAGCTGTACCCAGTTAATCTGTTTTTGTGCCTCACTCCCTTTTTCTGTCCATGAACTCTGCCTCTCTGCATTGCACACCACAGTTCTTTGCACTAGTTCTAAAGGCTGCATGGTTCATGAATCATTCTTTGCTCAATTAAACTGTGGTAAATTTAACTTGTCTAAGGTCTTTTCTTTAAACACAACAGACTCTCATTCTACAGAGACAGGCCTTGACAATTGAACAAGTGATCATCTTGCTAATTCCATATTCATGTATGACTCATGACTCATCTCGCAATACTGTCAAGCCTTCTCTGTGAGAGGCAGCAGCTGCTTTACATTAAGTATCATCTCTGAACAGTTTTTCTTTAAAGAGGATGTGCAGAGAATAATTTCTTTGCTTAAAGTGCAGTGATTTTCCAGGTTTGAAGACTGAGTTTGGTGAGGACTATATATTTACTACTGGGGTTTATAAATCGTGACAATCTGCTTGACCTCCCAAGAAAGGCAGTGGAGAACATGAGGATTAGGAAGCAGGATCCCCGATTTCATTTTGATTTGCTCACCTCTACTAGCAGAAGGACTTTAGTATCAGATTTAATGTACCTGTGTGTCTTCTAGGTTAAATAAAAGAACCTATGAGACTACCGAAAAGTCAAGTGTATGTTTCTCCTTATATGCTAAGAGCACTCATTTTCTGTTTCTTTTTTTTTTTTAAACTGACTTCTGTGGTTTTCCAACGGATTAAGAACCACCTTTCTATGTGACTATTGTCATACAGGGTTCCATTTCATAGACCATTTTGTTATCTCTCTATTCTCAGAAAAGGATGATCACAATAATAGGTTACAACCAAAGGGAAAAGAGCTTATTTTCAGTTAAAATACAGCTTTTCTTTCTTTTTTTTTTTTTTTTTGGTCTACAGCTAAATTACTCTGCATGATGCTAAATTTTTGATAAGTTATTGAGAAGAGTTATTATAATGAGGATACCTTATGAAATTTGGTAAACTCATTTAAGGTTTTTGGACTTTTGAAAGATGTTTTGTGTGTACTCTTTAAAATAAAGGGGAATAATTAGCTAAAGCCTAATCCTTTTATCTATTACAACAGCAAAAATGTCCTCATTTTTTGTTTCTAAGTTTATTATTGGTAAAATCTGGAATTTTCACTCTTAAATCTGAGGGAAGTTTCTACCAACCCCCCTCATGGCTCACTTGGATAAAGGCCCTACATGTGGCCATCTTACTGCTAAGTTACACATTTTCAGTGCTGTGCCCACTGGCGGTCTCTCAAGCACCTTCTGTCCTTCACACATTCTCCCCCATCAGTGTGGACCTCAGGACAGGTATAGTAAGTACCACTCATAATATGCCCAAGAATCAGATATTGGTAATTTTCTCCTTTTTGGTAGAGCAATGAACACAGTGAGACTAGTAGAGGCCATAGCTTTGTGACGTGGTCAGGACACCCATGTTAGCGTTGGGAAAAGGGACTGCGTCTGTTCAATTCACTATTTTTTTTAATGTGAATTAAGTCTTCAACATGTACTTTACCTGCTGTCCTCAGCATTCTTTTCCCCAAACTTGACTTTAGCTCTTTCAATACTGTGCTCACTCAACTTTCTTCAATCTTTTGTAGTTTTCCAAAAAAAGATTTTTTTTACAGCTTACCCAGATTTTTGTTTTAAAGAAGAAGATACAAATTCCCAGAAAGGGGAGAAGAATCTTTCCCTGGGTCAATGCCATGGAGCTTTCTCCTGTGTCTTAGTCTGCTAATTTCATAATGTCTGATCTGATGTTTAAAGTCTTCAATCCAATTTGAATTGATTTTTTTGCATATGGTGAAAGAATTAGAATTTATTTTCATTCTTCTATATCTAAATATCCAGCTTTCCTAGCATCCTTTATGAAGAGACTGTCCCTTTATGCACTGTGTTCTTGGCACCTTTGTTGAAAATAAAATAAATGTAATGATTTATTTATGGGCTTTCTGTTCTGTACCAGTGTGTGCCAGTATCTGTTCGAATGCAAGCACCCTCATATGTGGTTACTGTGGCTTTGTGGTATATTTGAAATTATATCATGTGAAGTTTCCAGCGATGTCTTTTTACCTAATGATATCTTCCATTATTTGGGATCTTCTGTAGTTCTACATAAGCTTTTGGACTTGTTTCATTTCAGTGAAAAATGTTATTGCTGGCAGAGATTACACTGAATCTGTATGTTATTGAGGTGCTATGAACATTTTAATATTTACTCTTCAAATAAGTGATTATAGATATCTTTTTATTTATGTGTACCTTTTTCAATTTCTTTTTTTTTTAATTTTTTTTTATTTTTATTTTATTTTAGAAACATAAAAGTACAAAAACATATTGACAAACAGACACCCATTATCATAGAAAATAGTACAATCACAACTAATCTATAGACAAGGTGATATGGTCTCAACAGTAGTTGTTGCTTTATCCATTGATATCTTCGAATTGTAGATGTATGGACCCATATACAGACATGCAAATTT
>PVLD010037440.1:0-10242 GCA_004027595.1 Dinomys branickii | reverse complement strand
GACTTTCCCACGTCTCGCCCCGGCAGCCTGGTCCGCCCTACCACATCTCCCCCGGCATCTCAGAGAAATACGCCCAGTTTAAACTTCCCAGCCGAGGTTCCGGCATTCATGCTCACCAAGTCTGTCTCGAGCTGGTGGTGTTTATTAAGGAGGTTCGCTCCCTTGCTGCTCACCCGGTCGCCATCTTCCCCGGATCCTCCCTCTCCATTTCTTTTGTGCTTTCCATCTTATTAGAATAAATATTCTTGAAGTAGGTATTGATGATCTTCTGGATTTCTGCAGAATTTGTTGTGATTTCACCTTTTTCATTCCTAATTGCATGAATTTGAGTCATTTAACTTTTTGTGATAAGGTTGGTGTTATGCTTGATATATTGTGTCAACTTGAGGAGTCCATGAGTTTAACTAAATAACTCAAAAATTGTACATCCTGGGGTGAAAAGGACATGCCCTTCCTGCTCTAGGATGTTGTTCATTGTGTCAATGTGAGGAGTTTAGAAGGTTAACTAAGTGACTTAGCAAGGGCCCAGGGTCCTTACTTCGTATTGATCCTGTGCAAGAGGAGGGCACTGAGGTGTTGTGGGCATAGGAGGAGAGCCAGCATACACTATTAAGGAAGGAAAAGAGGCTTTCTCCCCTGCTCCTTGTGCTCTTGTTGCTTTGCTGTTTTCCTCCACCATGAAAGGTTGCCCTCTGCCATGCCACTCTGCCTTGGAGCCAGTCAAGCTTGGACTGAAACCTCCATGAACTCTGAGCTAAATAAACCTTTCCTTCCTTCATTTTGGGCACTGGGTACTTTGTCTCAGCAATGAGAGAAAAGTAACCAAGACAGTAGGCTAAGGGACTGTGAATTTTACTGAATCTCTTAAAGAACCAACTCCTCAATTCATTGATTCTTTACATTGTTTTCTTAGCCTCAGTTGCATTAATCTCTGCTCTGATTTTTTTTTATTTTAAACGAATAATAAAAAAAGAATGATGGCAAAAAAAAACACAGACAAAAACAAAACAAGCAAAAACAGTAAAAATGATACAGGATTTCAGTACAAAATTATAGGAATTAACAGTGGTTGTTATAATATATATTGTTGTCTTCAACTCAGTTGCTCAGATTACCAGATGTAAGAATGCAAGATTGATCAAACCATTAGAGAGAACTAAAAATAAATTGAAACAATACAGAGTTTCATTAGACAAGATGGTAGGAATTCGCCAGTGGTTGTTATATTGCATATTGTGGTCTTCAACTTAGTTGATGTTTACAATTTCTTCCCTAGTACAAGCTTTGGGCTTGACTAGATTTGTCTTTTACTAGATAAACAAGGTTCAGCATGATATTATTTATTTCAGCCCACTCTGTTTTCCTGATGTGAGAGTTCACCACTATAAATTTCCTTTGTTAGACTGTTTTCATTGCATCTCTCAAACTCCAGTATGTTGTATTGGCATTATCATTTAATTGTAGAAATTGTCTATTTTTTCTTTCATTTCATCAGTGACACATTTGTTGTGCAAGAGGATATTATTTAATTTCCATGTATTTATGCAATCTTTGTGGTTTCTTTTGTCATTGATTTCCAATTTCATTGCACTATGGTCAGATAATATGTATGGGATAATTTCAATTCTTTTGCATTAACTTAAGCATTATCTATGAGTCACTATGTGGGGCTTTTTAGGAGAACATCCCATGCACAACTAAGAAGATCTGTATTTTGATGCTGTGGGGCAGAATACCCTGTAAACATCTACTAAGTCCATTTGTTCACAGATTTGGCCCAGTTCTCTTATTTCTTTGTCAATTGTTTTATCCATTTCATCTCTTTGTGACAGTAGGATACTAAGATCCCCCGTGAGAATTATATTAGTGTTTATTTTATTTTTTAGTCCGTTAACCTTTGTTTTATATAGTTAGGTACACAATTTGGTGCATGTATGTTTATGATTGTTATATTTTCTATTGGAGTATTCCCTTAACAATTTTTTTGTGTGTGTGTGGTACTGGGGATCGAACTCAAAACCCTGCGCTTGCTAGGCAAGCGCTTATTCCACTGAGCTATATCCCCAGCCCTCCCTTAACAAATATGTAGAGGCCTTCTTTGTCTTTTTTGATCAATCTTGGATTGAAGTTCACTTTGTAAATACAATAGCTACCCCTGAGTTTTTCTGGGTTCCTGTGACATGAAGTATTGTTTTCAATACTTTCAGTCTATGAATTTCTTTTTTTATTGCTGTATTATTATATTTGATTTTCTATAGCTTAGTTTATTTCTCAACAGTGTTTTCTCAGGAAAAACAATGAGTACATAGTGCATAATGTTCTCAGTAACTGGATAGATACTGGTCACTCACCTGACACTCTACCTGTAATCTTACTGAGTGTCTTGGTTACTTTTCTCTCATTGCTGAGACAAAATACCTAACACCCAAAATAAAGGAAGGAAAGGTTTATTTAGCTTACAGTTTGTGGAGGTTTCAGTCCATACTTGGCTGGTTCTGAGGCAGAGCGGCACATGGCAGAGGGCAAACTGTTCATGGCAGCAGAGCACACCAAAACAACCAGAGCAAAAGGGAGGAATGGCTGCAAGCAGCTTCATCTCTTCCCTTACATTGTAAACAACCTACCCCCACCCAGGGGGCGTGTAGTACTCACACAGTCTCCATGCCTTCCTTTTCCATAGGCTCAGGATGTATACAAAGTAAGCACTCTGGCTTCCTGCTGAATTACTCAGCCAAACCTCTAGATTCTCCAAGTTGACACAATGTATCAACCATAACAATGAGGTAACCTTTTTTCAGAACAAAATAAACCTCTAAGTGAAATATAAGTGATACTAGCTATTGCAATGGTGCATACTAATGACATAAGATTCAATTTTTTAAAAATATTTCTGTAGCTATTTCAAGTATGAGAAGTGGCTGTCAATATTTTCCAACAGTGCACATTTCATATCACATCTGGGTCTATTTGTGAACTATATTGTGTCATAGCCCCCATTGCCGAAACCACAGCACAGAACTATGTAGGCTGCACAGGGCCCCTAAGCAGTGACTCAGTGGAGCACCCTCAGTGGCACAGCGCTGCCTGTGAGCCTGGAATATGGGTTTAAAAAGAAAAGGAACATTTTGTTGTATAAATTGCATATTTACTGATATCAAATTAGCTAATTGTTGTGAAAGGAAAAATATATTAAATATTAAGAATACAATTTAGAGGTTATGTTTTTGAGTTGGATATTTTGAAGTTATCCATTTTCTTAGGCAACACATGAAAGCAATTCAAATAACCCAATGTCGTATTATTTCAGAATAAGCTATTCCATAGTTTTAACATACTTGCTTTTTTCTTCCCATGAGTACAGCAAGGCCTTCAAAATAAATTGCTCTCAAATAAACTATGCAGTATTTTATGTCCTTGTCTTTTAAGAAACCTTTACCCTCCTCTGTGATGTATCTAAAGATACAGAATATTATAAAATAAGAGATGACTTGTGATACGAAAATGTAAGACTGGAGAATTGTTTGAATAAAATCATCAGAACAGGGTGGAAACATATCACAGTGCTATTTTAAAGCAGCAGCAGTCAACAAAATAGTCCAGCTAGAATCAGACAAAGACCAATAATTCTTTTTTCATATCTCTTGTGTACCCTACCTGTGTGAAAAAGCAGTGGTAGACATTGGGCTTGCAAAGTAGATGGCAAGAAATAATGTGGATTATTATCTGGAAACCTGTTGGGGACCACAAATTCACTGTTGCTATTTTACATACTTCCCTAAAGTATTAACAAAGGCTTGAAATATTTGGCATGTCCTCTTTTGAGATTTCTCATTATTCCACTAGGAGTTGGCCATCTTCTCCACCTATTATGCTGAAGACTAAGACTAAGACTACTAAGATTAAAGACACCCCAAGGAAAGAGCCTTCTTAGCATAAGACGACCTCCACTCTCTGAGTCGTTGATAATCACCTCCTCAAGCAATAAATGCCAAGTTCCTGGCTGCCTCATGGTCTTTTGTTCTAAAAGAACAACAGGTCATCCCAGATCCCCATTGTGATGCCATTTTGTCTCTTGCTCTTTCTTTCACCCTCACCATGCACCATAACACCTGCCGGGAGATTGGAAGCCCATTGCAGAGGTCCCTGATAGAAACCCTCGGAGTTTAATGGGTATTCTAGTCTTGAAGGTCATGCTGCACAATAATTCAATTATTTTTTTGCTCAGATATTTACCTTTGTCATTTTTAGGAGTTGCTACTTTTGTATGAGGAACTGAACCTCTTTAAACTTCAGTTTCCTCATCTGTAAAGCTATTATAGTGTCTATGCCACAATCTGTGTGGATGATTGAGATAAGGGAGGTGAAATGTCATTATTCTTCTAGGGAGGCAGCTGGGGGTTGTGGGTAAAGGAATGGGCAAGGTTTCCTGCCTGAAAACTCCTTCTGTCATTTCCTACCCAGGAGCCTTTCCTTGGGCTTCACCCCTAAGTCTCAGCTACTTCTTCTGGAAAACAGAACAGCAATATCCTTTGTAAGGTTATTATGGTTATAAAAACCCATGCATGCAAATTACACTGGCAATGTACCTTCATTAAGAAAACAATATACATTAACTTCTTATTACCTTTGTCATTATTACCATAATTACTGGTTTTGCTTTACAATTTAACAAAAGTTATTGTTTACTTTTCAACTTAAAATGAGTACTAAATCTCATTTATTTCCTCCCTTCTCTTACTTGATCAATTGTCTCCATTCTAAGATTCTCCCTGTTCTGAATACTTAAACTTTAATGTGGCTTATGTGAAATAAGCCACTCAAAATGTGCCATGGCATGGATCTTAAGTGTTCTCCAAGAGGGCAGCTTGACAATATTGAGAACTGGTTGAAATTGTCAGGCAGGGCCTGGTGGGAGGTGTTAGGTCCCTGGGATGCGTCCTTCTGGGAAATGGTGCAACCTTTGTTTTCCTCCTCTTCTTCACATCCCAGCCATGAGGTGAATGGTGGGTCATGTGCTCCTGCCACCATGTGCTGCTCACAGAAGCAAACATAGAAGCAAGGGAACCAACCAACCCTGGCCTGAAACCGCCATACTGGGCATCAGAACAAACCTTTCCTCTTTGTAAGCTGATTTTTATCTCAGGTGTCTGTGTAATAACATAAAGCTGACTCACACGAGTGCTGACCAGCCATCTGGGAAGAAGAATTTGTCAGCCTCTTTTGTGGTTAGACTGGAGTCACTGGGTTAGGCTGGGTTCATGGCAGGAGACCATGGATGGAAGTGCTGCACAGCCCGTCCAATCTGGCCTAACCCCTGCATAGACCTCCATGTGTCTGCAGCCTACACAGAACAGGGACGCCAGCAAGCTGGAGGACCTGTGGCCCCTGGGCCACAGACCGGAGGGGGACATGCCTGAAATCTATCCAGTCTGTGCATGGCTGTGATGTGAACCAGAAATAAATGCAATGGGGCTGAAACACTTAAACTTCTGAGTTTATTTCTAAGGGGTCTTACCCAACACTCTAAAATTGATAATTAAAAGGAAGAACAAAAAGTATGCAGATAAGATGCAAGAAAGATCAGAGAAGGAAAAGGGAGGAAACTAAAGAAGCCTCAGGTAGTAGGAGCAGTGGCACAGGAAAGGACAAGGGCGCTGAGACCGTCACCCGCACCACACAGAGCAGTGACAAATGTCTGCACGAGGCTAGGGGAATTAAATAATAAATTAATGAAGCTGAGACTTACACCATGAGTTCTCAGAACTAGTATTGACTTTTAGGAATAAAATTAAAGTTGGAAAGAATGCAAAAGAGCACTTTGGAGAGGGAACACATGGTAGGTGTAAGTGCTTGATTGACTGAAAGGAGCCTAGGAACATAGCTCAGCTGTATCAAACATGCGTGAAACTGTCTCTCCTGACAAGCTCAAGGGGCTCTGGGATCACCCACACCCATCCTGTGTTTTCCAGCTGTGAAAAGAGAGCTAGGAGCTGTGGTGCTACCTTTGTGTAGACAAATGTCAAGTGCATTATCCATAGTCAAGCAGGGACTGGAACCAGGAACTTGTACTCTAGGTTTTTGTTTGTTTGTTTGTTTGTTTGTTTGTTTTTCCGGGACCGGGGATCGAACTCAGGGCCTTAAGTGCTTAGCGGCAAGCACTTACCCCACTGAGCTGTACCTCCAGCCCCGGAACTTGTACTCTAGGCAATGCCATCTCACCAGCTACTGTGCTGCAATACCACAGAGAAAAACAACAGCCTAACTGCCACCTGAGTTTAATCAGCCTCTGGAATGCAATAACCCTCAGTGAAATCTGTCCTAATGGACCGCACACAAGCACAATATTTGTGGAGAAACATTTTCTTTAATTACAAATGGTGAAGATATTTTCCTCAACTTGTAAATGCTCAAGAAATAAACTTCTCAATGAAATTTCCCCAGAGACTATACACATAATAACATCATTGACTTTAGCTAGCACTAATCAGTATTAATGCCTTCAATCACTGCCATCAATCATGGTTTCAGAGAACCACAAAAGTTACTTTGCCTTCTGGTGACAGAGGGATAAGGAGGGAAGTGTGCACCTATAGGATAAGGCACCCAGGGCCCCTCTACCTCTCAGTGACCTTGCCAGTGATGGCTGTTTCTCCCTGGGAGGCTGTCATCCCCTTGCAAGCCATCCATTAGCTCTTCACAAGTATTGATCTGCATGCAGCATTTAAGGTTCCAAGCAAGACTTAAATAAAGTTTCAGAAGGTATCTCAAGGTGTGCCTTGGAAATTGTAACTCTTGAAAGGTTGCCTGAAGCCATAACAATAGGCCCAGCACAGTTTGTATCCTCTCTTCTCAAGGAACATGTGCTTTATTATCTCAGCAACAATATCCCAAAACGTCTCACAAGTCTGGGAGAGAAGTTGCCAAATAACAAGCAATTTTTAACCAAGATCTGTATAAATTGACACATTTCTCTCTGCTCTGAACTTCTTCTCTCTCCATCCAGATATGTTAAATGAACTGACATTGGTGGTGAAACATAAATTAAATTAGATTTGCCTTTTCCCTTCAGGGACTATCACCATAAATAAAATGCAGCAAAGCCCACTGTGTCCCATTACAGCCTGTGAAAAAATACGGAGATCAACCACCTGTTAAGGAAAATGGTTTGTGCCCACTAAGTGCTACATGTCATCTGAATTATTTTAGTACTACAATATTATATTATTCCATAATTGCATTAATTGCCTTTTGCTATGGTACCAAATAGGTAAATACAAAGCATAGACTGCTTTCACATATGAAAACCTCTCATGATCTTATAATTCTTTCTGGTACTGTTACTAAGACTGGGCAGTTGTTATTGTCTTCTTAATTTACAAGTTAGGACAGAGACGTGTACATGAAAGGAGGCCTGTCCACAGTGCTCATGTACACAACAGCCCAGCCTCAGACATCTGGGGCCAGCTAAGGGCAGACCTGGTGGCTCAATTCCTGGTCCACCATGAAGGCTGGGAAGGGTGGAGAGGGTGGGAGATGGAGAGCTAATGGTCAAAAGGTACAAGAGTGCACCTGGGTAGGAAAATAACTTCTCTGTAACAATGGAAGAAAACCATTGTTAGAATATTTTAAAATCACTAGCAAAGAGGAATTTATGGGTTAATGATGCACACAAAAAAGAAATAAATGTTTGAGTTAATGGATATGTTAATTACCCTGACCTGATCATCGCAATATATATTATTTAGTGGGATATATATATATATATATATATATATATATATATATTCACATATATATAATACTCTGTCCCATAAATATGTATAATAGTGTGACAATTAAGAATAAATATGAGTACTTTTTAAAATCTAGAACACAAGCACAGAAATGCTTCACACAAGGTGGTTATATCCTGTGGTTTTCATTAAATTAAATAAGCAGGAGTCATTTGACCAGAGGCAGTCTCTGTACTTTCAGTTCCTACATAACAAATCGTAACTTGATGTACAAGTATAAAATTGAGTTTTAGCCAATCACCAGTAAGCTAGTCTCACCAATTATAAGCAGCCAACTCATTATGATAGGCCCAAATCGAAGATCTAAATATTAAAACAGAAACATTAAATCTGCTGGAAGATAGAATAGGTAGAACTCTTGAAGGTATTGGTGTAAGCAAAGACTTTATAAACAAAACACTGATCACACAGGAGCTACCACAAAGAATCAACAACTGGGATCTCATCTTATTAAAAAGCTTTTTCACAGCAAGAGAAACCACCCACAGAGTGAAAAGACAACACACAGTGTGGAAAAAATGTTAGCCAGCTGTTCCACAGATAAAGGATTACTATCAAGAAATATAAAGAACTAAAAAAAAAAAAAAGGCACACACCCCCAAATTTAAAGACCCAATCCAAAACTGGGCATCTGAGATGAATGTTTCTCAGATGAATAAACACAAACAGCACGTTAATATGAAAAAATGTTCAACATCACTGGTCACTTGAAAGATGCAAACTAAAATAACTCTGAGATTCCATCTCCAGAAAGAATAGCTATCATCAAGAAAGCAACCAATAACAAATACTGGCAGGGCTGTGGGGGAAAGGAACACACCCCCACTGTTCATGGAAGTGTACACTGGTGCAATCACTGTGGAAACCAGTATGGAGATGCCTCAAGAACCTACGACTATAGGTTCCATTTGACCCTGCCATTCCATTCTTTGGTATATTCCCAAAAGAACTGAAAGCATCATACAACAGCAATATATGCACAGCCATATTTATAGCAGCACAGTTGTAGTAGCCAGATCTTGGAAACAGCCCAAATGTCATCAACTGGTGAGTGGATAAAGAAAATGATGTTTATTTTATACAATGGAGTACTGCTCTGACATAAAGAAGGATAAACTCAAAGCAATCCTAGATAAACAGACGCATCATGAGACCATACTCATTAGTGACATAAATTGGACACACATGTGTTAATACTGCATTTTCTCTCTGATGTGCAAAACCAAAAGTGTAAACAAGGACCAAAATGTACAATAGGTATTGTGAAATAAGAAAAAAATGGGCAGGGGAACAAGGGAAAAGGGACTGGGGAGGAAAGAAGAGAAACATTTTAAAAATGAGAAAAGAAGGAAAAAATGGAAATAAAGACTTTGTAAGTGGGGAGGGTAGAAAGGGGTGAAGGGAGGGTAGAGGAATGGGGGGGAAAGAATCAGGTTATATCAGGTACAGGTACAAATTCTCTGTGATGAATGTGATCAGTAATCTGCATCTAAAATGTACCAAGGAAATGGCACTTCGAGTGTTAGTAAAGCAGAAATTAATTTCCACAGTGAAAAAAATGAAAACAAAATAAAATATGGTTTCAAAAACAAATCAGGGAAATGGAAACGTTACAAGAGCAATTTAGGAATAAATTACCACGAATGAAACAGATCCAAAGAGATTGCCAGGAATTGAAAACTTCCACTGAAAGCTGGCAAAATCCCTTAAATGAAGCCGAAGATAGAATTTCCGATCTTGAAGACAGCATGGCAGCTAATGAGCATGAAAGGAAGGATCTCATAAAGTCATCAAGGATACAAGAAAAATCAATGCAACAGCTGCAAGATGAGGCAAAAGGAAATAATATTCGAGTTATAGGAGTTAGTGAAACAGCAGGAGACAACACAAATGATATAAAAAGAATATTTGCTGAAATAATAGCAGAAAATTTGTAAAACATGGTAAAAGATACTGATGTACAGTTAATCAAGACACATAGAACCCCAATGAGCCATAACCCAAACAAAAACACACAGACACATAATAGTCAAGATCCCAGACATCCAGCAAAAGAACACAATATTAAAAGCTTCTAGAGAAAAGAAACAGATCACCTATAAAGGAAAACCCATGACAATCACAGCAGACTTCTCAACGGAAACCATGAAATCAAGAAGAGCTTGAAGCGAGGTATTACAGATTCTGTGACAAAACAACTTCCACCCAGACTGATGTATCCTGCAAAACTATCCTTCAAATTCAATGGAGAGAGATTGGGGGAAGATGGCGACCGGGTGAGCAGCAAGGGAGCGAACCTCCTCAATAAACACCACCAGCTCGAGACAGACTTGGTGAGCGTGAATGCCGGAACCTCGGCTGGGAAGTTTAAACTGGGCGTATTTCTCTGAGATGCCGGGGGAGATGTGGTAGGGCGGACCAGGCTGCCGGGGCGAGACGTGGGAAAGTC
>PVLD010037439.1:0-10236 GCA_004027595.1 Dinomys branickii | reverse complement strand
CTGTCTGACTAAATTTGCATGTCTGTATATGGGTCCATACATCTACAATTCGAAGATATCAATGGATAAAGCAACAACTACTGTTGAGACCATATCACCTTGTCTATAGATTAGCTGTGATTGTACTATTTTCTATGATAATGGGTGTCTGTTTGTCAATATGTTTTTGTACTTTTATGTTTCTAAAATAAAAAAAAAAGTGATACATGACCTCAAGACAAAATGATAGAAATGTACAATGGTTGCTATATTACATACTGTTACCTTTAGCAAAGTTGCTCAGTCCACCAGACATAAGCATGTAAGATTGATGAAACAAAGGCAGTAACAAGTAATAAAAATAAGAAAAGAACAACATTGGAAATGATGCAGAGCTTTACCATACAAGATGGTAGGAGTTCACCAGTGGTTTTTATACTGCATATTGTTTTCAGATCGGTCATTCTACTTACCAATTCAAGCGTGTAAAATTGGTCGAGAAAAAAGATTTTAAGCATTGACTGTTCCTCTCAATAAACTACAGACATCAGCAATACTATAGAAGTTTAGCTGGAATAGGTGTACCACATATAGCTTTTACTGTGCCGAGATACGTTGCTTATATACCTAATTTGTTGACTTTTCATCATAAAATAGTTTTATATAATCTTTCTGCATATATTATAATTATCACATGCTATTTGTCTTGCAATCTGTTGATCTATTGTTTCATGGAGTTGTTTGTTTGTTTGTTGAGACAGGGTCTTGTTATGCAGTACATATCAGTCTTGAACTTACTATGTAGCCCAATTTAGACTTGAATTTACAGTAATCCTCCCGCCTCAGCCACCCAAATGCTGGGAATAGAGATGTGAGCCACCCATGTCTGGCCTTGTTTCATGTTTTCTGATTTACATGTGGTGACCTTCTTTGCATTCCTGAGATAAATCTTACTTATCATACTATATCATATTTTGATGTGTTGTTGGATTCATTCTGGTGGTATTTTGTTGATAATTTTTGGATTTGTGTTTATCAGGAATGTTAATCTATGGTTTCACTTTTTTCTTGTGCTCTTGTCTAGTATTGGTTTTCAGGGCAACAGTGGCCATATAAAAAATTTCATATTATATTATCTATTCTACCTCAATCCTCAAATCAAAAGAAGGAAAGATTTTTTCAAAAAAATAAATTAAAAAAAAGAAACAGAAAAGAAAACACAGAGAAGACAGAGAGAGAAGGTAGATTTCATGTTATTTCTTGGATAAATAATGTCACCCAAATGTCTCATATGTTCAGTAGTGGAATTTTTAAGATTAACCAAGTTTTTACTTTAAGACAATATCAAAGATGTCTAGAAGGCTCTCAGGCAATGACTAGATCCTACCCATACCAAGCTTAGATAAAAGGGTAAACTCATTTAAAAGATTTTGTTTCAATTTGATAGCTCCCGGGGACCCGCTCATTCTGGTACATCTATGGAAATATATCACCATGTTTACTCATTCAGTCATTCAGAAGCTGCTACACCTGACTGAAAGGGGATCAGTAGTGCTTGAGCCAGTGGCAGATCTTGAGATCCACATGGAGCTGGTTTCTTAGCAGATGTAATACTAATGTATGGAATCACAGAGGCTTATATAAGATTTCAGGGAAAAAGTCTCATGAGGCCACACAAAAACGTGTGATTGGGTTATAGCCCTCCCAGGAGTTAACAGCTTGATTCTTAATGCTGTGAGAGTGATGCTTAGCAAAAGTGGAGACCCCAGGGACAGAGAGATGTCAGCAATGTGAAAAAATCTGTTAAGCAAAAGTGTAAATGGTGAGCAGAGCCAGCCCAAGACAGATACCACGTGGGGTGCAAACGACAAGTCCTTAGATGTAGAGCTTCCCAAGCCCCCTGGAGCATCAGCTCTCCTCTGCCTGCAATATGTGCTGGACATGGAATCACAGAATTAAATGTTTGCACTGCCAGGTTTCAGTCTCACTTGGGTCTGATGCATTTCTATTCCCCTATTCCTACCTTTTGGAATGGGAATGTTTACTCCATGTCACTTTATGTTGAAATTATTTGACTTTTTTAAAAAAATATTTACATCTAACAGTTTGTCTGGAGTCTCACAGGAGTCTTTGAATGTGGATCGCTGGAGCTGTTACCGGTGCTGGAACTTGTTGAGATTTTGGCAATTCATAGACATGGAGTAAACATTTTACGTAATGAGATGGACAGTAGTCTTTTGAGGGCCAGGGGAAGAATGTTACGGTCTGGGTCTAAAATGTTGCCATGTATCATGTGTTTGGAGGAGGAACTTGTAAAAGGTGATTGGATCATGGGACTGTGGTATGTTCATTAGTACATCAATCAATTGACATTTTCATAGCTAAACATGCTGTTAGAAGTTGGGGCCTATTTAAAAGATGCAGCTCTCTAGGAGTGTGACCCGGGGGCGTGTTCTTATTCCAAGCCCCTCCCTCCTCTCTCCTTCCTCTGTTACATAATTAGCATGAGACACACAGCTTTCCTCTATCACGTCCTGCCATCCCACTTGTGTCTTAAAAATAGCTAACTGTGGACTGGATCCTCCAAAACCATTAGCCAAATAAACTTGTTCTCCTTGCAGTTATGAGTGACACTATTACTATTTTCACAGTAATGGGAACGTGACTAATACATGAATACACATTTATTCAAAGAGTACATTAAGAATTCATGACTAGGCACTTCACACGAAGAGAACAAATGATCAAAGTATCACATGCACACACATCTATCTCTTTAAATAATTATATGCTTTCTACAGATATTTATTTCAAATTAAAAGATTATATGTTACAATGAGGCAGTGTGATATTTGTTATATAGCAATCAGATGTTAGTGAGGAAAGAGATGACTGAATAATTTGAACAGGGAGTTTAATCTGAAAGATCTTGAACTATAATGGAGAGTTGCAGTTCTAAGTAATTGACCAGCAGAAAGAATAGTCAGTGCTAGAGAATGTAGGAATAGCAGACAGAAGAAGCAACCATGACCCTAAGAAAATGCTAAGATGCTTTTGTGCTAAGAAGATTCACAAAAGGAAGAAACTCTCCTTCCCATAGGTTAGATCCAGACATTGTTTAACAGACAGCAGCCATGATCCCATCCATACAGATATATTATTTTGGTCATATACCAGTAGAATCTTCTTGAAATTTGAGCTATAAATCTTGATGGAAATCATCCTCTAAGTAAAGAGTTACTATCTCTGACACAATTAACCAGTTGTGTAGTTGCAGTGATAAAATTGCAAGTGTAAAATACTAAAGGAATGGATATGGCTAGGTTTCCACAACTATTCATAACAAAACTTGATGAACTAAATTTAGTATGCAGCGCATAGTCCTTCAGCACCGGTTCCACAGTGCCATGGATGATGTTTATTGTAGTTCATTCTGGTTCAGAATTGCCTGGGGAATGCTTCAGGCTGCTGGATTCTGTAGGGTCAGTTTCTGGAGATACACATGAAGCTGTGTATGGTCTAGAAACCATTTACATGTCCAGTATGACTTTATCCAACTGAAAACAAATTCCATTATGATTCAGTCTATGAGTATATTATATGTTGTTCTTAGGTTTCAGGTGTCATATGTTTATCAATAAGCTATGACTCATTCTTCCTGCTTATTTCCTCATGAACACATTTAAAACATATTATCCTCATTATTTGAACTCTAAAACAATAACACACACAGTGGGAAAAAATTCATGCCAGCTCTTCTTCAGACGAGCTAATATCTAGAACATATAAAGAACAGAAAAACAATTAGACCCTCCAAATTCACAGACTCAATCCAACAATGTCTATTCTGAATATTCTCAACAATGTCTTTCTAGAACATATCTCAGAAAAAAGTACAAATGGTAAAAAAAATGAAAAAATATTCAATATTGCTAGTCATTCAAGAAATCTAATACCCTTTATAATACAGTTTTCACAGAGTGTTTCTAGAATACACGTAAAAAGTACTAGATTCTAGTATTCTTTTGCCTTCTTCATTCAATTTTACTGAACAATTTTATTTGTTTTTTAATTGTTAAAGCTTCAAATTACAGTCTCTCCATTCCTTGCTGTTATAAAGATATAGGCTTAAATTTGAAAACATATCTTAAGACAATATTATTTTAGAATAATAAAACTAATAAATAATTATTGTTTACAATAATTAAACTATCGTATTGGTTAGCAGTTACTTTTTGTTTTCAAAATGCAGTTTTAGAACTATATTTATATTTTGATAAATAAAACTTTGAATATTTGCTGATGCTGTAATCCAGAAGTTAAATAGCTTCGGACTTCTTAAGAAAATTGCTGGGTGAATCATAAATTAGTATTATAAGTAAACATATAGTTCTTAATATCTAGTATTCAAATAAATTATTTTGGTGTTACGCTACATTTTTAGTTCATAAGATATAAATGTAAGAGAAACTTAAAAAGATTAATTATTCTTTTAGTGCTGAACAACAGTCCCAGTGTCTCCACTCAGCATTGATCGTGTTTTCTATTAGTTCGCCTTTCAGAGTGAGGTTCTTTAAGATTTATATCCTGCCTCTATGCAATCATAATCATCAAAGAGAGTGTAATGAGACATCATCAATTTCATTTAAATTTTCAAAAATGCCAAGTTGATTGATCTTTTAAAGTGCCATGGGGATCTTGAAGGTAAACATCCTTTTCAGCATTATTAGTTTCCATGGTACAATGGATCCTATGAGAATATTATGAACACTGAATGAATCCTACATAAAGTGTTATGTGCCACAGCACTAAACTACAACCTATGAGAGATAATTTAGTAATTTTAAAAGAGAACGTAAACTTTTTTAAACTATATGGTTAAAATCCTTCATATATTCTCACATTAATAAAAGCATAGATTGGAGGTCTCAGTTATGTAAAGTACAATTTAAAGATGGTTAATAGTATATTATAGTTATATTGAATGAATTCAACAGTATGATAGTTGGTCACGCTTCTTCCCAATAATGATGTTAGGAAGTCTTATGGGTTCCACAATTGACCCTGCTTCTCTTGTAGTAGTTTGGGGAGCCATAAACTTCCTTATTTGTAATTTTCATTTCTATTAGTCCAAGTTTCCAGTACATAATTCCATTTACCATGGAGAGTTAGCTCATTTGCATAACACAGCTTCTCCTCGGCCGTGCTCAGCAGCCATGCTGTCATGTCTTAGCAGTAGCTGACTATGGAGAGAAGCCAAAAGAACCCTCTTCTCCCTTAGGTTGCAGAAACATGGTATTGTCTCCCAGGGAGGAAGACAGTAGCTAAGACACCATATTTGGAAAGTTTTCTATAATTTTTGCAAACAGGTTTTTAAAGTTGCCTATGCTGTCTTCTGCTGCTTCAGTAATTCCAAATCCTCTCCACTCCGTCTTCTTTTCATTGTCTAACCACTGTTTGATCCATTTTTCCACAGGTAGATGCACTGGTCCTGTCTTCTAGTGCTGACGCTACCCTCACATTGGTCACTTCTCCTGCCCTTAATTTCAAGGCACAATTTAGCTCCTGGATTTGTTTGGCACACTTTCATGGAGTCTAATTTTCCATTAAATTTATCCTTTATGTTTTATGTCATTTTGCTTAGAACAGTGAGCATTTCATTAGTGTATTTTGCAAGGTAATATATCACTTTGTTTATTAAGTCCATTATCTATCTGAGCTTGCCGATCAAAGCTGCTGAGCACCTTGCCAATCCTTTTTCTTTTTCTGGTCCCATCCATCATTATTTTGTCTATTTGAGGCTGTTGGCTTTTCATTTATTTCCCCTCAATAGCCTATGGAGCAGCCAGTGTTGTGTTGGTAGTTTGGGGTGCACTTTTCTGCCTTGTCTTCTCACGGGCACATATGTGTGTGTATGCTGAGGTTTGCAAGTTGATTATACGGGAATGATATTGTTGTTAGCCCTGGAAAACTCTTTAGTTAACACTTGCTTTTCAGTGATGCACTCAGGCCTGGCCAAACATAATCTGCTGAGTCTGTCCCAATATTCAACCAGTATTCAGGAAGCTTTATTAACTTTGAAGAGGAGGGTGCAATGTAATTGGACCTACACCCAGTTTTCCAGAAATGAACTGCACTATTGTTGATGAAACAGAGAGACATCAGATATTGGCATATAGTGAAAGCCAATTAATAGCCACAACTACGTCACTTTGGCAGCAGCAACATATTCAGGAACAGTTCAGAGTCAAAGGCAAATGTGATATGATATAGTATAAGTAGTAATAAAAGCTACCACTGTACCAGCCTTCGCTAGAGAAAAAGCATCCATAATGACAATGAAGAAAACGCAAACTAAATATGGATATACAGTGGACATCTGCTAACTTCAACAAATAAACCACCTTTAAGAATAGAAAAAAAAATCAGTAATAGTATAGAATTAATTAAATGAAAGTTAATAGCATTAAGACTAATATGAGTTAAGATGAAGGAGGTGGTGAATGGGATAATGAAAGAAAAATTTGAAAGATAAAGGAACAGAAGAGGAGAGCAAAGGAGGAAGAGAGAGATGTCCTATTAAAGAGTGAAAGAAAACCTACAGACCTGCATAAAGTTAACAAGGAGAACAAACACGTACCAGAAGAAAAGTAAATGGAGTAAAGCACAGAAAACATGAAAAGAAAAAAGTAACAACCCCAAACTCCTGAATATTAATTAAGAAAAAAGAAAAGAAATGAGCAAGAATAAAATATCTTTATGTTTAAAATGAGTGGTTTACTGCTTGCTAGTGTCTGCTATATTGGAATCTACCACGTATGGGGTTGGGATATTGAGTCACAGCACAGGCCTATTTTGTTTCTATGCACACTTTGTGTGTGTGTCCATCCTCAGTCCTGCACCTGCCCTCCTTCTGGGCATGTAAGGGCTATGGGCTCTGCATTAGAGCTGTACTAACTTGGGCACATCCCAATTACCATGCTTTCTGTGTATGTCAAGTCTCTGTCCCTGGCTAGCCCGATGGTCTGTGGTTTGGGGAGGTCACCTCTGTGCTCCAGAAATCCCTCTGTCACACACCACAGGATGTGGCAACTGTCCAAGCCAAAATATGGTCTTTCCTATATGAGCAGATGTGGAAAGCAATCAGACTGTTGCCATCTGGGCAGGATGTAGGCAGCATGGTGGGTGTTCAACCAGAAGATTCACTTAATGCTAGTTCTTCCAGATCCAGCCCCACATGCAAGGTTTGGCTTGTTCCCATGAAGGTTGGGACCCCATGTTATTCATAGCCTGAGCTTAAAATTCTAAGGGGTTCAATGCCTAGTCCAAACTCTCTCCATGACTGTCTCTTTTGGCTGCCTCCTACCCAGTCGCTTTGGTAGAGTGATACCAAAATCCTTATGTGTAGTTGTTCTTTACCTCAACCTAAGCACTTAACCACTTCCCAAAATAGCTTCTTGTTAAACACTCTCCTGCACTCAATCTAGTCTCCAAGTCCGTTCTGCTGTGTGGAAGTGCAATGGCAAGCAGAAACACTGAAATGTCACCCAGGGATTGGAGGCAGATTTATTCAGTGTCAAATGGGCATTGACAAGAAATCAATTATACTTCAAAATATCAAGGCTTGAAAGATCTGGGAGGGAGTCTTTAATGGGGTTGTAAGCAAGAAGCAGAGTACTTGGCTCTCTTTGGCTGGTTCTTGGAATATGCATCACAGTGACCAGCTATGCCTCACAGTGACCAGCCATTTCCAGGGAACAGTAGTGACAGGAACTGGAATGGGAACTATTATTTGAGCAACTAAGAAACTGAAGTATACTGGCTGGGGGGCCATTTTCTGTTACAGAAGGAATCACTCTGCTCTTTGGTGAATTCTACCTTTTGGTATTATCATAAATTTAATATTTTAACAAACATTTTAAGGGTCAATGGTGTAACTAAGCTGTAGAACACTTGTATAGCATATGTGAGAACTTGGGTTTTATTGCAAGTGCTAAAAATTATTTATTTTGTAATAAGTTTAGATTTATAGAACAGTAAAAAAGACAACACAAAGAGATCTCATATATTCTATGCCAAATTTCCTCTTCTACTAAGATTTAGCATTATGATGGCACATTTCTCATGAACAGTTAACCAATATTTAATGCACTATTATTAACTAGGCTCCATAAACTCTTTGAATCACATTACTTTTCCCTTTTTTTTTCTGCTTCAGGGTCATAATTAAAATACCATATTGTATTTCATTCTTATGATCTTAGTGTTTCTGGCTAGTTTATCAAACTCTGCTTTCTTTTGAAGACTTCAAATTGAGGCATAGTTAAGTATTTTTAAAGTGCTTCACAATGGAGAATGACACCTTTCTAAAGATTAAACTGGATTTAAAAGGTAGTGGAGGACAGTCATAATCAAAGCACCACTGTTATTTCCTTATAACAGGAAAACATCTCACCAACATGACCATCATCGATGTTCATGCTGATCTCTTGGGTTAGGTAAGTTTTATCAAGTTACACTTTTTTTCCACTTTTTGCAATATAACTTTTGGGAAGTATTCAGAGTATTTAGCATAGATTTCAGCAGTGAGCACTTCTACATAAAAATTATTTAAAACTGTAACCTATGCTGTTTTTGATAGATAGGAATAATTTTGATGTGTATATAATGACCCTTAATCTCAATGACTTTTCTAATTTTTTATAATTTGATTTTTAGTTAATTAAATTTATTTGTACATATTTGTACATATACATGACATATCTTTTTATTTTAAAAATTTAAAAACTGACAAAATAACAATAAAGACAAAGTCAAAACAACACAAAAACAACGAAAATGATACATGGCCTCAAGACAAAATTATAGAAATTTACAGTGGTTGCTATATTACATACTGTTATCTTCAGTGAGGGAAAAATATGTATATATGTATATATACATACACACACACACACACATACACACACATACAGGGTAATTGTACTACTAATATCTGTGTGTTTATTGAAAGAAACTGTTAATGTATAATTGTTTGATCAATCTTGCATGCCTGTATCTGGTTATATGCACAACCATTTTGATGACATTGTGGACTATTAATTGTTAATATCCTATCACTATGTTTGAAATTCTCTATCATTTTACATATATATATATATATATATATATATATATAAAGGTGCTTGTGCTGCTGAGCTGTATTCCCAGCCCTACATGGTATACCTTGATTCTTCCTTTTTTTCTTATTTCCCCCTTTGATCCCTCTTCCGATTTGTTTCCCTTTTTCCTTCTTTTACCATTTTTCCCTTCTTTATAACTGAATAGTACTCCACTGTAGGAAAAAAAATATTTAGTCACGAGTTGGTGGAGATTTGAGCTCTTTCCAAGTTTTTGCTATTACAAACCACCAATATTGTAGCACCTTGCAGTGAGCCCCAATATCCTTGCCAGTTGTTATGGCACAGGGCAGAAAGATAGAAAAGAAAGAAGGGAAGAAAAGAGGAAAGAAAGAAAGAAGGAAAAAGAAAGAAAGAAAAGAAAGAGAAAGGAAGGAAGGAAGGAAGGAAGGAAGGAAGGAAGGAAGGAAGGAAGGAAGGAAACGTTGGCACAGCTGGGATCTGGGATGACCAGCTGTTCATAAGGAATAATGGACCACAAGGCAGCTGGCACCTTGGCACTTGTTGATTGAGGAGAGGGTTATCAGACGGCTCAGAGGATGCTGGTGATTTTAAAATAGTGAGGATCTTGCCCTGGAGCATTTTTCGTTTTAGTAGTCTTAGTCTTAGTCTTAGTCTTAGTCTTAGTCTTAGTCTTAGTCCTCGTCCTAGTCCTAGTCCTAGTCCTAGTCCTAGTCCTAGTCTTAGTGGTTTTAGTCTTAGCCTTTGTGGTTTTAGACTTAGTAGGTGGGAGAGGATGGCCCACCCCTAATAGGATAATGGGAAATCTCAAAAGGGTGATGCCAAAAATCCAAAACCTTCATTTATCCCTCAGGGAAGTATATAAAACAACCCATTGTGAATTTGGTGTCCCCAACATGCTATTATAAAGATGAGTTTGATCCGAATAAGAGGAGTGTGTGAAACAGCAGGAGATCTCACAAATGATATAAAAGGAATATTTGATGAAATAATAGCAGAAAATTTCCCAAACAAGCTAAAAGATACTAAAGTTCAGTTAAGTGAAGCATATAGAACACCAATGATCCATAACCCAAAGAAAAACACGCACAGGCATATAATAATCAAGATTCCAGAT
>PVLD010037438.1:0-10244 GCA_004027595.1 Dinomys branickii | reverse complement strand
CGGATATTATTACGTTTTGCCTCATCTTGCAGCTGTTGGATTGACTTTTCTTGTGTCTTTGATGATATCACGAGATTCTTCCTTTCACGCTCATATGCTGCCATGCTGTCTTCAAGTTCTGAAATTCTATCTTCGGTTTCATTTAAACGGTTTTTCATGCTTTCAGCGTTAGTTTTCAAATCCTGGAATTCTCTTTGGGATTCATCACTTTTTTTTTTTTTTTTGGCAGTACTGGGGATCGAACTCAGGACCCTGCGCTTGCTAGGCAGACGCTTATTCCACTGAGCTATATCCCCAGCCCCCCTTTCCTTCTTTATTCACTCTTTACATAGCTAAAATTTACCTTATTGTGTTGATAATATCCCTCAGTTATTGCAGGCTGGTCAGGTCTGCAGTCTCCCAAATGAGTGTATGCTGAAGGCTAAATAAGAAGCAAATGGAATGATTTCACGGTTCCATAAGGATCAAAGCTCTCTCACAGAGTTGAGATTCTCTCAGGGCTAAGACCAAGACCTTCTCTGGGTGGCCCGTATTTATTTGGTTATCAGAAGAAAGGAGGGGAGTACTCAAGAAGGGCAGAATCACTGAAGGACTTCTTTAAGTAAGGTATTAAATTAATCCTTAATAAGGATTAAATTAATCCACCCAGGAGTGAAATCTCTGAGTCTATAGTCTCTATCTAGTTGAGATTGGATCCAGATGTCCTTCGCTCTGATCTTGTTTTATCCTTTGAGGCTTTCTGACTTCATCCACCATTGCAGGCTTTAGTAGGGATTAATGACACAGAAGTTCACTTACTATGAGTCTGCCACTCATTTCCAGAAAAGGAGCCTTAGGCAGATTCACAAGTGAACATGAAAAGCCAGTTGATTAATTTAAGTCCTGCTCAGGGCTGCTTCGTGGTGGCCTCCACCATACTTCACTCTTTCTTTGCCGTCCTCCTCACATCTAGAATCCCTTTTCATGTTTATCCACTTTGTTCTGGTTTTTCACCATCTTCTTTTACAAAGAAAAAAGAAAATATGACTCCTTCAGCTGCTTTTTCTTAAATGAGTCTACTGTGCTCTGCTGATCTGTCTGTTATGATTAAGACAGGATTTTTTTCAAATAGAGCAACATTATAAACACAAAGCAAAGGATTGCTGCAGACGTAAGGAAGGAGAAAACCAAAACCACTACGCTCAATTTTATTTATCTAAAAATGAGTCTTTCATCTGAAGATTTCAAATATTTACAAGCTGTAGTTCCATGAACACCGCAAGTGGAAGTACAAGTAGAAATGCACGGTCCACACATTTGATGCTCCAGTAGCAATAGCGACAACAACAGCGACGATAATAAAAATCAGAAAGTTCTCTGCGTTTTTAAGGGGAAGCTGAATTCTTTCTTCCTATATCTTTTTACTATATTTGGGATTAATAAAGGGGTTTTCCCAAGTATCAGGTAATATGTACATTCTGAAATTACAGCTTTCATAAATGACTGCTTCAGCTGTGAGGGTTTGGGAGGATTCCCAGGAGACAGCAGTTTACGGCTAGCATAGCTTTTGTTCCTGCCCCTTCGGTATTGCTCAAATGAAAGCATCAGCTCCTTGCGTTGTCCCACCAGCTAAACCTGAAATTTTTCAAGGGAAAAAAATGCTATGTCTCACTATAATTAATTTGTTCATTAATGTGTTATTAGAGTTAGTTGTCATCAGAATTAATTTGTTAATCTGGCCAATATTAACTCAACTCCAACTCTGTGGTAGATAATATTGGGTATTTAATCTTAACATTATCTCTCAGTATGAAGAGGACAGACAATAGAATGTAATTGGCACCGACCAGTTTCTCATGAGAGGAGCCCTGTGTAGCAGTGCGGCCAGCTACAGGCAGTCCAGGGAGAATTCTGAGAAAAGAGGAAGACTGAATGATTTCAGGAATTGTCTGTGCTGCTGGGTGGAGCTGCTTAGTGCTTCCTGATAGAATCCATGCAGCAATTTTTTTTTTATTTTGGGGTGAATGTGAACTATTACAGTAAAGTTATTTATGTTTACATCCACTTGAGTATTCAAACTCAGTTTGCTGACCAAGGGGATGATTTGAGATCAATACCCAATGGATAGGATTAAGAAAAATGTTTGTTCAGGGGGTTTACTCTACATAGTAGAAGAGTTGCCTAAGTTTGCAGTTCTTTAGGAATTTATCTTGTGTTTTTCAGTAACGTAATGATTTACCAGCTCGTTCTGTGGATGATACCCTATTGTGTGATACCCGATTGTGTGCATCTGAAGGTATTCTCAGCTAAACTCATACATAATGAAAAGCTATACAACTAGGTTTAGTCTTAACCTTACTAGTCCCTAGAAGTTTGGATTCATATCCTCCTTCCATGGAAGATGTTGTGCATTTGTAAATGTAAGATTCTTGATACTTACATCTATTGTTATTGTCAATAGAGTGTTGATAAAAAATCAAATCTCTCACCTAATAAATTCATTTCTATTAAAATGGTGGTGGAGTTACTGGAAAGCAAATCTGTGAGAACCTTTGGAACTTTATAAGGATCTGATATTAAAAAGTGGTCTTGCTATACTTTCCTTTAAGACCAATACTGGTGGTGCTGTGACAAACAAACACCAAAACCACACCCAGGATTTGGAGGCAGGTTTATTTTATGTTGATGGGCACTGACTAGGATGACTCCCAGAAATCAGGCGCTGATCTCTGGTGGTAATAAGCAAGCTGGTGGGATAGGCAAGCAGGAAGCACAGAGGAGCATAGCTTGTCAATTAGGAATTGGCTCTTACAACATGCATCAGAGTGACAAGCTGTGCATCACAGTGACCAGCCATTTCTAAGAAACAAAAGTGACAGGAGCTGTAACCAGAACTATTACCTGGGCAAATAACAAACTGAAGTATACTGGTGGGAGGGGGGCATCTCCTGCCACAGTGGGTTTATTTTAGAGCTATAAAAAGTGGCATTGGAAATTAATGTAATCAGTGTCTGTGACTCATGCATTATTATGCAACCAAATGCCAACAGTCAAAACTATATATTACATTAGAAGGGATATCGGCCCCATTTTTCCATTAGTTTGAAAACAGAGAATAAAAATATTAAAAGGCGTAGGAAGGTAATGACTATGACCTAGAGGATTTTCAATAGGCTTCCAGTTTATCAAAGCTGACTTCTACCATCCCGAATAGACAGGCAGCTTTGTGACATTGAACGAAGAAGAAATGCCGTCTCATAAGCATTCGCCAAAGCAACCTGTGCTCAAGAATGGTTTCTTTAGGGAAATTCAAAACTTGTAAGTAATGAATTCAGTAGGAAGGACATATCAGTAGTATAGAATAGCATGCTCACTATATGTCCACCCTGTGGGTGATCATCCCCTTCCAAGTGTAAAGATACTTCCAATGCTGTCCTTTCTCTTTCAGGTTTTGCAGCGAGACATGAAAACAAAACGTACTGTGCTTCACTTGTCTGAGGTCTTCCAGCTATTGACATATTAATATACCACTAAAGTAATCCTCCAGGGGGCCGTAATATAATGATAACATAATGACTCTTCAAAGTAAAGCCTGCCAATTAGGGGGAATCTTTCTTAGTCTGTGAAAACAGAACTGTTCAGTTATTAAGTCAAATAATTGCACTTTTAGGAAAGTTCTAGTTTCTGTCAAACACAATTGCTGCACGGAAAGTATCACTTGAGACTTCCGCCTTCATCTTTCATTTATCCTCTTGCTTTGCTGCTTTTATTTTCTATGTGCATCGAATAAGAATCTCTCCCCTAAATCACCTTCAGTTCTCTAACTCCTCTGCTCGGCTGGACACCCATTCTATCCGTGTCTGAACAGGAAATGGTATGGCCGCCTAGGCACTTGCTTAGGCACCCACCCTTGGAGTCATTGCGAACTCTGTTCATTTTTAGCATCCTGAATTATATCCATTAACAAATTGAGTCAGTCCTCTTTCAAAATATATTCTAAATTTATGTGCTTTGGGACACCTTCATTGCTTCTGTGTATCTAAGCCACCAAGTCTCGATCCATTAGTACTAATGGCTTTTTAATTACATTCCCTGTTTCTGTCATAACTTCCTGGAGTTTCTTGCCAACATAGGAATGAGATCCATTTAAAACACAAATCAGATAGTCACTCATCTGCTCAAAATCCTTCAGTTGTTCCCCTTAGTATTTAAAACAAAACCTAAAGGCTTTTCTGTAGCCAAAAGACCCCACACAATTCCCTCTCTGCCCATCTTTCCTTCCACTCTTGCTTACTCATAGTATAATGTCAGATGTTTTAAGTTTTAAATCAGAGACATTTTACACTCACCCTTCCCTTTTCCCGGAAACGGTGTCTCTTCCTCCTGCCCTCCCATACCAACATCCTCACCTGACTCATACCTCCTATTCTTCAGATCTTTGGTCGAAAGTCACCTCCTAGGACATTCCAACCCTGTTCACCCTGTCTAAAACGACTTTAGGTGCTACTTTACCACCCTTTCACACCTCTCTACACCCTTTCTTCACAGCAAGCATCTCCATTTGTCATTGACTTGTGTAGTAATATGTTTATTCTCTTCTCATCTGTCTCCCTTACTTTAATTAGCATAGAAATTTTTTGTTTGGTTCCTTCTCTTAAACCAGAGACATAAAAGTAGTTCCTGGCACATACTGGGCACTCAAAGAAGAAGCACTGAGCTGAGCAAATGAATAAATATTACTTTCCTTCTGTACATTTATGTTTTGGGAAATGATTGCTCCATATTAACTGATAAATTACATTTTTGAAATTCCTTCTCCAAAACCACATTTATGCACACACACACACACACACACACACACACACACAGAACATAGTATCTACTTTATGAAATGCTAAAGTCTATCTAAGTGTCCAAAATAAAATACTTTAAAATCATCTAACACAGCTAGACTAGTCAGAGTGTTTTATACATGCACTTCTTTTTTGAGTATACTCATTGAGCACTTATATATATTTATAGCTTGAGTCAGAATACATACTATGCAGTAGTAGTAATATTCAATACTAGAATTCAGTTTTCTTTTATATTCAGAAATATTAAGGTATACTGGCTACTACTTTTCTCTTCCTCACAACCCATCCAGCATCTGTTTCCTAGTCTGCCTTGGGTCCTGTTGTAAGGGGTAGGAGTTTGGAGAAAAAGACTGAGAAAAATAAGGAATGGAAAAGAAAGAGAAGGTAAACTGTTGCCATAGGTGATGGGCCATGTGGCCATAGGTGGGTTTCTAGGTTATTGTGTGTGACAAAAATTTAAATGCAGCACCTAATGGTAAGTGTCTTAGTTACTTTTCTCTCATTGCTGAGACAAAATATTCCATGGCCAAAATTAAGGAAGGAAAGGTTTATTTATCTCCCAGTTTGTGGAAGTTCCGGTCCATGGTCAGCTGGCTCCAACACAGGGTGGCACGGCAGAGGGCAACAGTGTATACTGGTGGAAAACAGCAAAAGCAAAGGGCGAGGAGTAGAGCAAGCCTCCTTCCCTCTCTTGTATTGTATGTAAGCCAGGCCCCAGGACGGGGACAGCACTCACACCCACGATCCCAGCGCTGGACCATAAGTCAATCATAAACTCTAAAAGCCCGCCCCATGATTACATGAGGCTTTGGGGGACATCCAGACAAAAGCTTTAACAGTAAGGGAAGGGCAGCAAAATTTAATTAGGTGATGGTATGCTCAGCATAAGCAGGCTTGTGCTGGCAGACAGGGTAATGGTATAAGCACTGAATATATTGAGTTTAAGAATTTAAAATGTCGTGCTAGGTTTAGGGCATTTCTCCTTCAGTCTTTCAGATGACGGACAGCGTGACTGACAGGTGCTGAGTCATGTCAGCTTGTCTGCTCTGCATGTCCTTTCCCATAATCCACTCTGTTATAATTGGATGCGTGAGACTCAGTCCATATGCGTGAAACTTTAACAAGCTCCAAGAGAAGAAAACTTACTTATAGGTCCTGCCAGACAATCTGGGACACATTTGTCCTGGGTTGAGATTTTGGAATATTCTAGAGGTTTTTGATGTTTTTCTTATTTCTGCCTCTGAGTAGTGGCTTAGGTCAAGGAGTTGGCTCTAGGTGTTGTTCAGGATCAAATCAGTAGAAGGGAGAGGTCCTATAGTACAATTATGCTATCTATATTAAAAGTATGTAAGTTTTCTTTGAAATACACATTCTATCTACCGATTTCACCTGAATTTGTGTGTATGTGTGTGTGTCAGATTAAATTAATGATCACTCAATCATCATCAAAACTTCTATGCATCTGAGGAGAAATTTTGTGTAGTCAAGGAGTTCAGCTGAGGAACCATATAATTAAACTGCCTACATTAGTGTTTGTGTTTAGCATGGTATTTGTCGCACATGTAGGCCAATCACATAATGATCTATTGTGAAATATATTGCAAAACAAGTTTTAGAAGTAGCTTACAGAACATCAGTGAAAAAACTGAATGATCATGAGACACAAAATACCTTGCTCAAGCCCACAAATTTCTCACAGTGTGTCTTTTATACATGTTATGATCACAGGTATTATATTAGTCTAAATTATATATGTTGACTTATATTTATTAGCAGTAACTGTTGTAGTAAATATTAAATGCATAATTTTTATTTACCCAATTTCATCAATTATTGAAGTGTAAATCAGTTTACAGGTAATTGTAATGAGAAAATTTTCTGCATTATCAAGTGAATATTAAAATTGTCATTTGAGGATATAACTGATGACCTTGATTTGCTAGTGTGGTTGTTTGAGTTTCTACAGTGGTAAGCAAAAACAGGAAATATTAGTGTATCCTTCCCAGTGGCATTGTAAAAGTCGGTTTAGTTACTGTCTTGGTTACTTTTCTGTTGCTGCTGAGACAAAATATCCAACACCCAAAATGAAGTGAGGAAAGGTTTATTTCGCTTACAATTGTGGAGGTTTCAGTCCACACTTGGTTGGTTCTGAGGCAGTGGCACATGGCAGAAGGCAAACGTTCAGGGCGGCAGAGCACACCAAAAACAACCAGCAAAAGGGAGGAATGGCAGCAAGCAGCCTCTTTCCTTCCCTTTCATTGTAAATCGCCTACCCCCACCCAGGGGTTGTGTAGCTCTCACACAATCTCCCTGCCCTCCTCTCCCACAGGCTCAGGATGTATACAAGGTAAGCACCCTGGCTCCCTTCTGAGTCGCATAGTTAACCTTCTAAACTTCTCAAATTAACACAATAAGCAATGTCCCAGAAGGATAAGGGCGTGTCCTTTTTACCCCAAGATGCAGAACTGCTGAGTCGCTCAGCCAAATCTCTAGACTCCCGAGTTGACACAAAGTATCAACCATAACAGTTACTTTATGAGTAGGGAGCTAGACCAACTTCTATGAAGATAACAATATGTAATATAACAACCACTGTGAATCTCTATCATTTTGTTCTGAAACCCTCTATCCGACTTGTTGTTCTTGCTTTTTTTGGTTTTTGTCTATGTTGTTGGCATCTTCCTAGAGTTCTTTTTTTCAATTCTCTTTAAAAGAAAAAGAAAAAGAAAAAGAAAATGGGACTGAAATAGAATTGGGTGTCCACACACACTGCTAAGAATTACAGTGAGAATAGGTTGTAAGGACTAGAACTTTGATCAAGACTGGACTTCCTCAGGCAACAGGGAAGGCAGCCTCTCTTCTAAGTTCCAGCATTTGAGGAACTTAAAATAAAAGCTGGAAAAGAGGAAATAGGGAGATAGTTCTTTCTCCAGTGGAAAGAGCATCAAGAGATGGGAGGAGGGCTGGAGGTACAGCTCAGTGGGGTAAGTGCTTGCCGCTAAGCACTAAGGCCCTGAGTTCGATCCCCAGTCCTGGAAAAAAAAAACAAAAAACAGTTAGATTGTTGAATTAAAATTAAAAAAAAAAAAAAAAAAGAGATGGGAGGAGGTGGGAGGAAAGGGAAAATGACAAAAGGAATGAAGGTGTGTTATGCGCATGTGTCAGCTCCACACAAGGAATGGCAGCGTTATGTCCTCCAAATGTGCACTCATAAAAAGTTTAAAAGGCAGAATACCTGGTTTTTCTTTAAAATCCCAGCTTTTCTTAGACTCTGCACGCTGAGTAACTGGGTTAAGGAGGCTGGGTTCCAATTGATTATCTCAATCCTGCAGGGCCGCCTGTGACAGGAGCCACGACAGAATCGAGCAATTCTCATGTTCCATTTATCCATAAGAAATTCGGGACTGAGAAGCCACAAAGTGACCTGCCTGGGACCCGCGCCCCCAACTGTGATCAAGTTTTCTTTTCACTTCTGGTACAAGCTCTTTCGACTTCCCCTGTACTGTCTGTGATTTCATGCTCTGACTTAGGGAGACGGCAAGCTGTAGATAATGTGGCTTGTAAGGGGGTCGGAGCTGTTTCACTCCTTTCATATTTTTGCAAAAAGCATCTTCTAAATTAAGACTAAGTTAAATATAAAAAACCCATCACACATAAAGCTATACAGGAAGCTCCATTGTTTTGTTATTAAAATCAAACTTCGGCAATTTAATTCTAGTGGTGTAATATCACTCATCACCATAAATACAATTATGTAAATGTATTGGTTTTGTAGGGTTTTGATGTCTATTATTTCACCTTCCTTCAGCTTTGTAATGGTTGTAAATCCATAAACAAAATATTTTTAATCTGGTTTTATGCTTGTTTAATTTTATCAATTAAAATATTAATTTAACAATAGTCAAGATATTTTGCTTGTTAAAAGTAGTCTGTGCATTATCTCATGTTTTAGAAACATTAGGAAAATAATAATCAGTAGGAAAGACAATGTAATATCCCCTCACTGGAAGAAAATATGCCGAGGAAAGTGTTTTCAGTGAAACAAATTTGTTAAGGTTACCTATGTAACTATAATGGAAGATGTCTGGAAAGGAGTAGCGAATGTCTCAGATTATTGCTCAAAAGAGAAAAGACAGAATTAAAAGCCCTGGATGAATCTGCAAATGTAATTGAAACACCAGGATTAAGTTCTTAGCATAAGGATCCACAATTGTGAAAGATAAGTCCTAGAAGCTTGACTTAATCAAATGTCACTTTGACAGCAGCCATGATAATCTTGTTGCCTGGATGCTTTAGCAAGTTTCCTCCCGGAAAGAGAAAATGAGAAAGGATCAATGGAATGAAGTGTTAAAAGGGGAAATTACCTCTGGTCTTTGTAATTCCCGCACATCTTCACTTGTATTAATACAGCTATTCCAGAGAATATAGGCTGTAGGAATTTAAACACTATCATTCAGGGAGATCAATGTCCTTGTCTCAAATATATAATGCTTTAGATCATTCTAAGTCAGGCTACATGATTTTAAAAGCACTTGCAAAAAACCAGGAGATACCAACAGGACATTAAAAGCTGACTTTATATCAACATTGTTGTTTTTAAAATCATGACTTTTTAATCACTGGTGATGTCACAGATATTAATGAGTCATGTTTCAGTTGCATTCAGTTATATGATGAATGTTTTTATTTTGATGACTAGGGGAAGCAACAGAAAATAAAATTTAGATATTAGTCACGTAGGGTAGCAAACCCAATTATATTTCTTAGGCTCATATATAAGTAAATTATATATTTACATTAGGCAGGCAATAAATGATTAGCTAAATGTAGCCACTTATGAAGCAAAGTCTTAACTTTCTACTGACGTCTTTCTTTCCGCTAGCCAACAGAAAATACCCCACAATATTCCACATAACTATAGTTACTTTAATTATTGCTTAATGTGTCTTACAATGTGAATTATTTAAAGTTCAATTACTGAAATTACCATTGTGTTTCAGGCAAGAGTAGAAATTTTGAATAATACTTTTACATTTTAATTTTTAAAAATGTCTCTGAAGGTGACAAAGTTTCCAGCTCTGAAAGTACAGACCTTATCTATCTCCCATTATCTATCTGTTCTTTGTTTTATGTCTTCACATCCAGCTATTTAACAATTATTTAATTTCCATCTATCCTAGGTATAGTTATCGTCTTTGGAGGTACAGCACTGTATAAGAAATAAAAGATTCCTATTCTTACAGATTTAGGAAGGAAAGGTTAGGAAGAGGAGGAGGGGGAGGAAGGCAAGACAGACCGACAAAAGGAAGAAAGAAAAGGAAAACAGAAGTGATGAAGAAAATATTAGATATGGAGTGGCATTATGAAGAAAATAATAGGGCCAGGGATATAGCTTAGTGGCATAAGTGC
>PVLD010037437.1:0-10251 GCA_004027595.1 Dinomys branickii | reverse complement strand
GACTAAATTTGCATGTCTGTATATGGGTCCATACATCTACAATTCGAAGATATCAATGGATAAAGCAACAACTACTGTTGAGACCATATCACCTTGTCTATAGATTAGTTGTGATTGTACTATTTTCTATGATAATGGGTGTCTGTTTGTCAATATGTTTTTGTACTTTTATGTTTCTAAAATTAAAAAAAAAAAAAATCATTTGTTAGAGTGTTTTGCTATTATAGGTAAACCTAAAACAATTAAAACTGACAGTGGACCTGCCATTCTTTCCAACAAGTCTGTACCTTGTAGGATATTAATCATTATACTGGCCTTCCCTACAATCTTCAAGGACAAGGTATGATTTAAAAAGACATATGCTACTTTTAAATTTATGTTAGCTAAACAAAAAGGGGAAATAGGAATAGAAATTCATCACACTAATTACTGTATAAAGCCTTATTCACTTCAAATTTTTTGGATATTAATAAAGATTTACCCTATACGGCAACAGAAAAGTTTTGGGCCAATTTCATTAAGGGGCCACCAGAACCTGTAGGACAACTTGTCTTTTGGAAAAATATTCTCACTGGAATGTGGGAAAGAGGTGTTGTTCAAACTTGGGGTGGAGGATTTGCTTGTGTCATTACAGACTCAGGAGAAAAAATATGGTTACCTGCTAGAAGAATTAAATCTCGACATGAGCCACAGAAGAGTCAGATTTGATCTGAATCCTCCAGTGGAAGAGATGAGAGTGATCTCACTACAATACCATCCCCAGACACCGACCAGAAACACTCAGAAAGCACAACCCCCAACCTGGGGACAACTTAAGAAATTAACCCACGATGCTGAGGAGCTACTGGACTCCACTGGACAAGAATCTACAGCTGGTAATATATTTCTAGCCATGATGGCTGTAATATACTTAATATGGAAACAGTACTCAACTTTCTTTTTCAATTAATTTCTACTCATTACACAGAGGCATATATCATAATATCATGACCAGTCAAACAAAATGGTATGCTTCTGAACTCTTGCTCAGGCTTACTGATTGTAGTTTTTATACCTGTTTAAATTAATTCTATACCATATAATTATTCTAAAAAAGTGTGTATATATATATGCATATATATATGTATGTATGTGTGTGTGTATATATGTATGTATGTATACACACACACACACACACACATATATATATATATATATATATATATATATATATATTCTTAAGCATAGAACAGGAATCTGGATACCCATCAATTTAGAAAGACTATGGCACCAAACCCTAGCTATATACCTGTTACAAAATTTTATAGATAAGTTTATAATATATAGCAAGAGATTTGTATGAAATCTGTTTACAAATGTATCCTTCCAAAAATTTTCTAAGAGATCTCTGCCTATTGACAACAAAATATGACCAGTCTATTTAAATTATATATTTCTAAAATTATAAGTTACTACAATTCAATTTGGTCAAAAATCTATTTGAGTGCACTCTGATTTTGTAAAGATGTTTGTTCTGTGTACTTGTTTACGTGTTTGTCTGTCATTCAGTGAACAGCTGTTCCTATTTTGAGCTCAACAATTTTTCTTTTATTAATTTTTCTTATACATTGGTGTTACAGATTTTAAAGCATGCTTTCACCTGAGTTATCAGCTGGTTTAAATGATATCAAAATTAAGATATTTAACTACAGTCCTTAGGATGAGGAAATATTCTTGTGTCAGACTCCAGTTGGTGAATAGAGGAATGGCTAACCTCTGTTCATCAATAAGGAGCCCCCAGTGATCTTCATAGTCTCTTGGGAGACACTACAATAATTGGGTCATTTAGTCAGAATAAAGTTTTTCTAATAAAAATTTATAGTAAGGTTTTATGATTAAAAGATGTTGTTTGGTACTAAACTAAATTGAGAAAATAATAACAAGTTTGTTGTTACTAATTTCATGATGTATAAAATCTAATCATGACTTCCAAATGCATAGTATTATAAAATGTAAAACTGGAATTGTTAGACATTTGTCTTTCTCTTATACTTCAGGTATTTGTAATAAGAGATTCATTTCAGACCAACATAAAGTTATTTAATTGGTACTTTTTTGACAAGAACTGATGTGATGTATGTGCTATGTATATGCCAATACATTTAGGAATATTTAGATACTAAACAGCCCAGACTATATTATAAATTTCTTCTATGTCAACAAATTAGATAAATGCTTCTTATTTATTATGTAGGGTTGTTTGACTAAAAGGACTAATCTACCCCAATATTTATATGTGATTTAAATATGTTTAAAAATGTGTTCTAATGATTAATGTTACACATTTAAACATATTTCATAAATGTCATCTTACCTGTTATGTTATAGTACTATATATGGCTCTTTGGTTTCAAATTTTCTTTGTAAAATTCTGTATCTGTTGTCTATTAACATTCTATGGGGACAGGGATTCAACTACTAAAATATTCATGACTGTCATGTAAGAATGTTATGTATGGTTTTAATTTCTAAATTTCTGTGCAGAAATACGTGACTATTGTCTGTTAACATTCTAGGAGGATTTATTTATTTATTTATTTATTTATTTTTTGCAGTACTGGGGATCGAACTCAGGACCCTGTGCTTGCTAGGCAAGCACTTATTCCACTGAGCTATACCCCCAGCCCCTCTAGGAGGATTTAAATATTAGTATATCTATGGTTGTTAAAAAATAATGGCTCCATTTGTATGTTCTAAAGTGTTTGCTGTTCAGATCTGATTGTAATATTAAGCTTACTGCCTCCCTTCCAATGTTATATCATTGATCTTCTCTGCTGGGTGTTTAACTACTGAGACTTGGAGACCAGAAATTAGATAATTTGGGCTAGAGAACAGCCAATATTTTGGTTATGCCATCTGAGGTCGGTATAGACTCAGGATTAAAGAGAAACCTCTGCTGTGAAGTTCTACAACTCCACTGAGTCCCTGATTTTCTGATCAAGAAGATTAGGGACCACAGAGGAAAGTAATTCTATGATGCATAGTGTGCCTAAGGAGAGTCACCAGGAGAGAAAAGATCTCAGTGATACAGGAAAATAAATATCCCAACCTGAATGATATCAGATGAGTTCGTGTTCTCTAAAACCGAAGAATGAATTTTAGGAGCAACGGAGGTCAAGAGCAGAATACATTTATTGAGAGAAAGAAAGCTTCTGTCCAAGAGAGGGACAGAAGGGGGTCCCGAGTAGGTTGCCCCCGACTCTGTCTTTTCCAGGGACTTTATAGGGAAAAACCATGAGGTGAGGTGAGTCCAAGGTAGGGGAAATGGACAACACTGTGGTCCACCAATAAGATCACAGGCATAATTGTCCAGGTAAGACTGAGTGGACTGAGGTCAAATGGGGAAGCGAGTCACGTAGCAAGCGGTGTGAATATAGATCAGGGGCTTTTCCTGTGGGGGTTGGGCTAGTGACTCTTCCTGGCTTTTCAGAAGGCGGTTGTTACTTATTTAGAATATCAATCCCTATGTTTTACACCTAGGGAGATAAGTGGGTGCATTTGTTTAGCACCTTTTGTCTTGAGGTCTGGCCCACAGGTCCGCTGGCTCCTTCAGGTCTGCTGGCTCCCTCGAGGGCCTGGCCCTGTCTGACTGCCTATAATATTTCTATCTAACTCAGTGGCCTATAACATCAGGTTTTCACAGAAAGCCCCTTGGTCTAGCAAAGGCCGTGACTCATTCAGATGGCTGACACTGACAGAAGATCAAAACATGCTGCACTTGGTTCCGAGAAGACTCCTGAGGAGACCTAACTGACCCTGGTAGGTAGTAAAAAGTAAACTTTTTATTTATACAAGTTTCACTTTAACTTGGTCTTAGACATCCAGCAGAAAAGTGTAATTGCTAAATGTGGACTAATGATTGAACACTGTTATGGACTTTGGACTAATTTTATATTCTTCCAAAATTTCTAATATCATTTTACATGGTATTATAATTATACTTTGCCTGATCCTCTTTGTCTGAACTGAAGTTCATCCAGTAAACACCAAGAAAAGGAAAAGACAGTTTGCAGCCTTCTCGCCTATGCTTCAAAAGGATTGCAATAAAACAAAAAGGGGGAAATGTGGAGAAGGGCATTCTTTAGTTAATGTATTGCCTTAGGTATAACTGGACCTAGGTTGTTGTGTTCTAAAAAGCTTTGTAAGCCCTGGAGCCAACACTAAATGTTTCTCGCTGTGTTATGTAGAAAAGGAATGGTGAAGGATAGCTGTCTCGTCAGGTCTCATGCCTATGGTAATTGAGTTGTATTGTTCTTGCTAAAAGGGTTGCTATCCCCCCAGTGGCCCAGGTGCCTCTTTTGTTTTATCTCAATAAAAGGTTATGGAAAAGGTGATTCGGGGCTACCGTCAGGAGAACTGTAACCCCCTGATCCCAGGACATTATCTCTCGTGTATTTCTTTTTCTTCTAACTTTTTTTTCATCCGCGGGCACCTCGTTTTTGGGACCTGTTCGCCCTGGACAGAAACGGATATTAGACCAACAGTAGAAAATATAAGCATTGACTTGGATCAGGAGACACTACTAAGATGAACAGAAGGCTAATTTCTAAGGAAGGAATCACACAATTGGATGAGAGATTAGGGTCTTTAGAAGGGTTTTAGGATAAGAAATAAGGGTTTAGGCAGCAGATGGTGATCATCTATAGAATGCCTTTTCTGGACCAGTTAGCTCCTTGCAGAACTCTCTGGAGCACCTATACTGTGTTTACAATTATGTTTTTCATTTAACTTTAAATCAGATATTATTAGTACAATTTAAATACAGATAATGATCACATTCATCGTAGAGAATTTGTATCTGCACATGATATAACTTGTTTTTATTTTGCCATTCCCCTACCCTCCCTTCGGTCCTTCCTCCCCTCCCTACTTACAAAAGCTTTGTTTCTAGTTTTAATTTTGACAAGACCATTTCCTCGGCTTTACGGAGGGCCTTTGGAGGCAAGAGAGGGAATAACGAAGTCTGTGTGTATCTTTTAGAGAAGATTGGGTGGGAACTCATTGGGCTGAACGAATGGGTCTTACATCCTAAGGTTTTTTTGTTTTTTTTTAACCCTCATTGCTGTTTTATTACTGTCTGTGGGATGTCTTTAGCAGCTCACTGTAAAAACAGATGGCAAGCTTCATGGCTGTGCTTGATTTTGTTGACACATATTTCTGCTATTTTCCACTGTAAATTCTCAAACATTTTATTCAAATATAAAGATTATTGTTGAACAGTTCCCTACATTTCTTTGTAAATAATGCTGGTTAATTTTACATTTTGGTTCTTTGTTTTAGAGTTAACCTTTATTTCTCTCAATCCACTCTAAATCTGACCTCTTCTGGAGCCCAGATGAGAACTGGATAGAGAGGGCAGAAGTCCCTCACACAGTAAATCTCTGTCAGTATGCTGCAACTAATAATATTCCAGCTTCTCTTGTGGCATCTGATGATAAGCTGCTTTTAGAAGGAAATACATTTATGCTCACTCCCACTCAGCTTGAAATCTTTCAATAACCAGATATTCTGCATTCAATAACCAATGCATTCTGCATTGAATTTGGCTGCTGGAGCCTGATCATCACTTACTTCAATAACATATTTTAGTGATGCCCCACAAATCAGGATCACTGTTGACAACAGTGAAAGAAAGCCAATGTTCTTTCAGACACTATGCACCATGGAGGTGGTCAGTGGAGAAGAGATCTGTGTGACTGGCAGCTTTGCCACCACTTAATGTTTGCTTTTCCACCCCAGAAAAGCATTCACAATCAAAACTATCTAAAAGTCCTCTGGAATGATCTGATTCTAAACTGGTATAAGCATCCATTGTGGTGTATATGAGCAAAATGCTGTTGAGTAGTACACTGGTTTTGCACCTTAAGTACATTAAGAATACAGCAGTTGTTTTTATATGAAACATGTTCATATCTTGATTTAGAGTCAAGGAAGGAAAGGAGATCAATGAATGCTAATGGGACCATATGTTGAGTATAACGCTTTACATACATGTGTTCCTTAATCCTGACTACAACTCTGCAAGATGCCTAAGATGGACTCTGGGACCCAGGTGTCCCTCAGAAGTCAAGAGATGGGCCTGAGTTTGTCTGCGGTCCCATGGTGGTGCTGGTGTCTCCATGCCTGACTCTGTAACTCTTTTCCTTTCTCATGTATAGCATTTTCTCATACTATACATTTTATATTTTATTGTGTCTTACATTTGTAAACTGCCTAATCATCTCCTTTTACTTCATTAGGAATGTTTAAGGTTTGCTTTACCTTTAGTTTATATTACTGCATTATATATTATGTCAAACTGTACGTATCCTAAATTTTTACTTACAGCTGAGCTTCTTTTATCTGTGGACAGACCACCTATAAATTGTGAATTGGTCATTACCTCTCCAGGGTGGACCATGCTTGCATTATTTTTGTGTGGGTGGGCCAAATTCCACAGATTTGTATCACTGAAAACATAAATAAATATTTCTAGCCCTAAACTGTATTGTGTGTGTCTCTCAAGGGCCCTGACTATATTTCTTTGAGTGTGTGCTTTACTTTACATTTCTAATAAATCCATTTTTGTCTTTTAAAAGAGAGAGAGAGACTTATATCCAGGTCATTTCCTTGGAATGGGGCTTAGCTTTCTGTAGTAAAACTAACCAAACCATGGAAATGTAGTTGTCCACAGAAGTTAAGAATCAATGCTTTTTAAAATGTCAGAGCAATGTCAAATATTCTTAGATATCTTGTGTACATGTTACCTAAGTGAATGTATGTATATATGGTATTCTCTGATGATACTTTATAAATATGATATAAATACATGATTTTTCCTATTTTATATTTTTATCTTTCACTTTTTCAAGGAATACACTCTTTTAATCACTTAAGCTCTACCTAGCGTTCACTCTGGGCTTGCTGTGTTTCAGCACTGGAGGGCTTCAGTGTTTTCATACAGCAAGTGTTTTATCAGACTAATTGTATTTGTTAGAAAAGTAATTTATTCTCTCTGTAAAAAGATATCCAGCAGTTGAGTGATACTTAAACAAAAACCGAGTTCTGTTTGTGCCAGTTCCCTGTGAGGCTGACTTCCCACAGGCAACCACCAACTTGCTTTCCATTTTCTAAGCCTATGTGAGTTATTTGACCTGTTCTCAGTATGGCAGTCTGTAACTTTAAAATGATCAAATCATTCTGGGCTGTAGTTTACTCGTCTATAAAATGGGCTGGTAACAACTCACAGGGTCACTGTGAGGATTAAATGCAACATCTGGAAAGTGCTTAGTACCTGGCATGTGATAGACACTCAATAAATAGTACAATAAGGGTTATAACTGTGACAGTGGCTAAAATTCCACTTTGAAAACAAAGCTCTTTGGTGAGGGAAGGAGGACGCTTTGTATGACAGCTTCAGGCAGAATGGTTCACCTTATTAAAGTGTCTATTCTATTTTAATCCTATTTTCACATAAGCACAAGCAAGTTGGAAGCTCATCTTATTCACAGAAGGTATCAGAGATAATGTATTTTTAATTTGCTAAGTTATAAATAAGCCAAGCTGCCTGGAGGTGAATTTCCCAGAGCTAGACATCTCTCACTGTCATAGATGTGACAAAGTTCCATCCTCATACTTACAGCTATGTGGTACAATGCCAAATAGTTTGTAAACCTGTCTTTAAGGGCCCTTTTCAGTCTCATGGTATGAAAACAAGGTCTCTAATTTCTAACATTTATGTTGCTTTTAGGTTTGATTTTTTTCATTCTCTAGGGACTCCCTTCCTGACACTTTCTGAAATGGAATTGTTCCTATCTCTCTTTGCTTGCACACTACAAACTATGAAATAATTCTCTGAGCATCTTTGTTCAATTTCATAAGGATATGATTAAATTTACCCAGAAAATACACAGAGATAACTCCATTAGTTTTATTCTAAATGGACTAATTTCTGCTGATCTCCTGACACACCCAGCACAGGCTCTTGCATTTGCATGTGTGATCCACCATTGCAGTTTACACACTCACCACACTAGTGATTGCCTCCCAGCATGGGAGGAGCTGCAGCTCCAGGCTGTGTTTTATAGAAGGAATGTATTGTATAACAGCACAAGTGAGGGGCTGGGGATATAGCTCAGTGGAATAAGCGCCTGCCTAGCAAGCCCAGGGTCCTGAGTTCGATCCCCAGAACCGCAAAAACAAAACAAAACAAAACAAAACAAAATTAAAAAAAAAAACAACAAAAACAGCACATGTATCATCACTCTCTTGAGCAAAATAAATGGATAAACAGGGGTGAAAGCTCCTAATTATAGCTAATAGTTGTGTCTTGAAAAACTTGTGGCTAATTTTATTAAGTTTGAATTTTAGGAGGTATAAAGATAATTGCCATTTTTATTAGCACATGCTTGCAGCGCACAGTGCCTTCATTTGCTGTGTGCAGTTGGCACATGTATATAAAACAGCTGAACGGGTTTTCTCATCCCTTTGCCCTCCCCCTTTTCTCCCCTCCCCATCTCTGATCCCCTTTCCATTTGCAAAGGATGTATCTCCCTACTTCCTGTTATCTTTTATTTTGCTCTTTATTTATATTTTGGGCTTTTCCTATAGCAGAAACCATGTGATATTTAAATCTGATTTATTTTACTTAATATTACGGTCTCAAGCTGCATCTGTTTTCCTACAAATGATTCAAGTTTATTCTTCTTAGGTAGCATGACACGCCATTTTGTGTAAATCTGAGATAAACGCCTTTGAGAAAATTGCTTTTAAATTAAATAATTTTTCTCCTTTCTAATAAGGGATCAGAATCACCTTTTGCATTTAATTGTGGGCCCATGAAGAATGTAAGAATGAACCTAAGCAGCAGACTAGAGGAACTGGGGTTCACACATGGTCCCCACAGCACAGCAATGTAAATTTATGACTGCTTGTTGCATTCAGCTTGAAAGATAAATGTCCTCTGTACACTTATGATGCTTTTCAAATTCTCCTTTTGTTTTTTTTAAGTATTGAATATAATTAATTTAAGGGATGTGAGGAAGACTTAGGACGACTTGGTTCCACTATGAGAAGAATTCTAGAGGTTTTCACACTGAAAATGATACGTCTCAATCCAAAGGGCTAAAGTTAATCATTATAGGTTAATCTAGATGTACCCCAAAGCCTTGTGCACTCACAGGTGGCACTTTGGGGAGGTGATTGGGCATGGGGGATGTGATACTCAGTAGTGGGTTAGTCCAGCCATGAGTGTATAGCTAAAGGTGATGAAGCCTGGTCAGCGGGGGTGAGTCACTGGGAGGGTGGCCTGGAGGGGAGCTACCCTCTCTATCTCGCTGCTTTCTGTCTGCTATGCTGTTTTGCCCCTGCCATGGGCCTCTGCTGTGCTGCCTTACCTCAGAGCCAGCTGTCTATGGACTGAAACCTCTACAAACTGTAGCCAAAAACAAACCTTTCCTCCTATAATTTGTGGATGTCCGGTATTGTGTCTCAGAGAAGAGAAAGTAATTAAGGCAAGGTTTCAAATCTGTCCTTTCCGTTTATAATTATAGTCAATACTGGTAATATGAATACATTTTGTTAATCTTAAAAAAATTAGTGTCCTTGTAGGACCAAAAATAAAAAGATATTTACTTGTGGTATATCCTCTACATTGTGGATATAAATTTTTATTTTTTATTTTATTTTATTTTTTTTAAAGTATAAAAACAAAACGATATTAAACAGACACAAAGTAGCATAAGAATAGTACAATCGAATCTGAGTTACAGATAAGGTGACAGGGAATCAACAACGGTCGTTGCATTACATATCGATAACTTCTAAGTATATATTCAGGAAAACAGATATAGACATGTAAAATGGATCAGACAATTCATCATCAACTATTCCTTACAATAAAGTGACCTAAGTCAGTAGTACAACTTCTTTTTATAGTGTGAAAGCAAAAAGAACTACATCAACAACAGAAAAAGAAAGAAAAAAAAACCAAAAAGCATTAACAAAGAGACACAAAGCAGCTCAATAACCGTATACAGAATTGAATTATAGACAAAGCAACAGAAAACCAACAATAGTTGTTGCATTGCATATTGATATCTTCAAAATGTATGCTCCGGAGAACACATATAGACATACAAGATTGATCAAACAACCCGTCATCAACTATTCCATACCATTAAGTGACATAAGACAATAGTAGAACCATGTTAGCCATCCTGCACATATGTATAC
>PVLD010037436.1:0-10227 GCA_004027595.1 Dinomys branickii | reverse complement strand
CTTGGAAAAGGAAGAGAAAGCAAATCTCATGTGAAACCGCAAGTCTGGCAGGCTCTTGGAACTTGCCCTATTTGGCATGATGCAGGCATAGAACACAACCTAAGTTCATTAAGAACACAGTTGCGAGCCCTCTCTTTGACATTCTCCTTACAGGAATGATTAGGAATAGAATAACTCCAGAACAGCCACGAGACCTAAATAATATGCGGATAGGAGAAGGAGAATAATATGGTGACTTTCATGAACTGATCATCAGAGAAGCAATGGAAACAGCAATACTTCAACCTTTTCTTGGAATTGTCCCATGGAACTGATCAATCATGGCTCTAGAAAAACTTTTCCCGGTTGGAACAAAGGATTCCATGTGTCAAATTGTTCAGCAGATCAAGAAGAATGCTGTCATACCTACTGCAGATTTCTGCCTGGATTTCCTTACTGTAGGCAATGCTTTCATCTCCCTAACTACAAAGCATGGGCAACCTTTGATGCCTCACTAGGCATAGCCTCCCAGATGCAGAGCCCTGCCTTGCTATGATTATGAATGCAGTCTTTGGCTTATAACATGCCAGGATAGAATATAGGACTCAGCTCCATAATCTTAACTTGGGCAAACATTGAAAGTCCACCCCAGTGTCTGAATTCCCTGGATAATTATTTGCAATCACATCAATGAGATACACTAGCTCCTCCGTCTCCTGCCCATCTGGGTTTTGCACTTCCTTAGCCACTGGAAGCACCCTCTAAGGACAATTCTACTCTACATTCACCTTACTATATTGGCATTTCTTTTCAAGAAATCCAACCTAAAACACAAGGATAATGGGTAAAATAATCTTAGTCCTGAGAGTCCTATGTCAGACAGAAACAGTACAGTTGTGAATATTGATAGAAGGGAAGAAAAGGAGTCTTCCTATGACAAAATATTTCAGAGCTCTTAACTTTTTGGGTGAAAGTTTATTATTTCCCAAGAAGAAATTTTAACACCATCTCCTGAGAATTCCCTTCAATCTTATTTCCTGAAGAGGGAACAAATTAAGGACCAGGTTTGACATCTTGTCCTTCAAATTGTTAGTGCCATGACTTTTGGAATTTACAGGTATTTCTGGCAGAACAAATATGAAATGAATCTTTAATTTTTCTGGTATGGAGGGTCTACTATTCAGGATTCTGGGAGATTATACCAATTTTTTTATTTTAAAGAGAAACACAATAGCAAAATAACAACAGTGAAAATGAAAACAAAACAGTACAAAAACAATAAAAAGGATACAGGATTTCAAAACAAGATGATAGGAATTAGCAATGGTTGTTATATTACATATTTTTATCTTCAACAAAATTGCTCAGATTGCTGGATGTAAGAATGCAAGATCAAATAATTAAAAAACAATAACAAGTAATAAAAAACATTACAAATAATACAAACCTCATTAAATAAGATGGCAGGAATTCAGCAATGGGTGTTATATTATATATTGTTGTCCTCAAATGAGGTGTTCTGATTACCAGATATAAGCATGCAAAATAGACCAAGAGAAAAAAAAATAAACATTATCTGTTCCTTTCAATAAACCAATAGACATCAGCAATACACTTGTCTCAGTTATCCTTACATGTGAATATATATTTCTTTTTTTAAATTTTAAACAGAAAATATCAAAAAATAACAAAAACAAAGGCATAAACATAACCTAAAAACAATAAAAATGATAATAGAATTTCCAAACAACATGATAAGAAATTAACAATGGTTGTTACATTATGTATTGTTATCTTCAAAGGAGTTCCTCAGATAACCAAATATAGGCATGCAAGATTGATCAAACAATTACACATTAATGGTTCCTTTCAATAAATCAATAGAGATTAGTACTGAAATTACCTTAGCTATCTTGTCTCTATAACTATACCTACTTTTGCCTTCCTTCTTTTTTTCCCTCTTTTCCCTCATCCCAGTTGTTCTTTCCTATTTGAGCAGTTGCTTACCTTTTCACAATATCTATTATACTTTTCAGATTTTATTTACTCTTTGAGGTTCTTATACTATGGAAGTATTCTGATGTTTGCACATATGAGTCTGATTTATTTAGCTTATCAGTATGGTCTCTAGTTGCATCCATTTGCCTATGACAACCTCTAGTTTATCTTTCTTTATAGCTACATAATACTCCACTGTATAAAAATACCTTGTCTTTATTATCCATTTCTCAGATTGGCATTTGAGTTTTTTCCAAGGTCTACATATTAAAATTTGCTATAAATATGGGTGCATATATACTGCTGAGGTATGATATTTTCAGTTCTTCTGAAAATCATCCAGGAGGGGAATACTGGATTAAATGGGACTCTAATCTTAATTTACTGAGGAATCTCTCAATTTATTTCCACAGTGGTTGCACAAGTCTACACTCCCACCAACAATGGAGAAGGTTCCTTCTTCCCCATAGCCCCTCCAGCATTTACTGTTGGTTGATTTCTTGATTTCACCATTCTTTCTGCTATGAGTTGGACTCTCACTATTGTTTTAATGTGAATTTCTTGAATGACTAATGATCTTGAACATTTTCTCATGTATGTTTTTACCATTTGTATTTGTTTACCAGAGAAGTGTGTATTCATCTCAGATACCCATTTTTTTAGTTAGTCTTTGAATTTTGGTGGCCTGAATTTTAAAAATTCTTTTTATGTTCTAGACAGGAGTCCTTTGTCTGAGGTACAGTTAGTTAAAATTTTTCCCAATTCTTGTTTATTTTCACCCTGTTAGTGATTTCTTTTGATATGCAAAAACTTTTCAATCAGATGAGAACCCGTTTGTTGATTGTTTGAAGTATTTGATATGCAGTATGGTTTTTGTTCATGAATTATCTGCCTACACCTGTCTTCAAGACTTCCACCTACTTTTTCTTCCAGTAGATCTAGAGCAGAAAATTATTTTTTGAACATCTAATCTGTTAACAGAAATGTGTGTCAGTTACATAAAATAGGTATAATAATGCCCATTTTACAAGTAAAAAACTGGACTTTTGATCCATATGTACTTGTCTAAGTTCATTTTGATTAAAAATGTGTCAGAAATATTTGCATGTATACCAAACTCTAATGTTCTCATTTTTATCACATTTCTATATAGTATCAGTCAAAATAATTATTTTCATTATCCAAAATTATTTTACAAATATAGTTTTCTACATAAGGTGTCAGAGACATTTTAAAAATATAGCCAATATTTTCTCATTTCACAGATATATAATTATCCCCAATAGATATTTTCTTGCATCAATGGATAGAGCAGTGGTTGGAGCTAAATATTTCAAGTACCTATTTACGTGTTTCTTTTATGTGTGTTTAATAGATCAGGAAAATTCTATTTTTTTGTATTACTTTGTTTTGTCTCTTTATAAAGGAAACAGTGTATCTATGTCCATTTCTTATTTAACTTTTTGGTATCTTAAATGACATCCAAAAATTACACTTTGAAAATGTATGGCAAAGTGTTTTTTCTGTTATAGCATTACAAATTTTCTTATTTTGGAGATGGTAAAGTTGTCTAGAAAACTTAAAACTTTAGTAAAACCTATCTAGAAATATTATCATGCTACAAGGATAAAAATATATCCTTTTAAACATCATGAAAAGGTATGTCATAAATTACGAGAAGCAAATTTTATGTGAACATTCAATTACCACCATAAAAGTTACAAAGCACATATTATAATAAGCTAATTTTAATTGGTGAAATGTTAGAAGATGATTATAGAATAGTTTTATTCATTAGCATACATCTTGAAATGAAAAATAAAGGCATAAATGAAAATAATTAAGGCTAATATTCCATAGCTTTGGAGTACATAGCCCTCCAACAGCTAAAGCAACATCAGAAAAATAAAGATCCGATTTATACCTCACTCCTTCCATCATTTCACCTCCACAAAACTATCCTTAAGGGAGCATACGTGAAGCTATCATTCTATTAATATTTCTTCTTAAAGCCAAAAATATAATGAAAAGGAAAAAAGATAATGGATTCTCATAATTACCTTTGAATTTAAAAGTTAATTCAGAATTTCTTAAAAAGAAAACCAAGAAAGTATTATCATATCTAATCAAAGGAAAAAAATCCTTGAAACCATATGACCAATGCTAACTGCAAGAATTGTGCTATTACCATTTTTTTCTTTTGTAGGGATGAGCATCTATAACTATTGCCCAGACAATTGTAGTGCTTTCTTATTAAATACATTCGGTGACTGATATGTTTCACATTTGTCAGTATCTGATATGAATCTTTAATTTCTTAATACATTCTTTTCATAGAAAGTATCAAAAAGTATTCATGAATTAATCTTTTTGGTCAAAGTTTATAAACTGTTGAGTGGCAGTCTCTTTTTTCTTAAGTAAAAATGGAAGCAAAGTAGATGTGTAACATTACATCGGGATTGAAACAACTACTCATATCACACTAATACTGAGAGTCTATCTGCACATATATAGATTTACATACTTATGCAACTTTGCACATGGTATAGAGCATTAAATATTACAGAAAACACTAAACTTATGGCATATTCTTCATCATCAAACAAAAATAAATTATTCTATTTTTGCTTTGAAGAAGATAATGGTAGATTAACAACATTTAAAGAATGCAAATGTTGTGATACTTTCATATGTTGTTCATTAATTTTTATCAAAGATGGTGTCCCAGAGAATGCATGTGATTATTTTGATTTATATCTTGGAATTTATAATATAGTTCATATTTATTAGGATGCTGCACAATATTCACTAAGGTTAATTTATTTTCCTCCTTTCTTCTTCCCTCTGTCTCTCTTCCTCCCTCCCTTCCTCTTTCTATTTTCTCTCTCTCTCTCTCTCTCTCTCTCTCTCTTTCTTTTTTATACCAGGAATTGAACACAGGGCCTCCCATTTGCTGGGAAGGCACTGTGTCACTGAGGTATAACCCTGGGCCCTAAGTAAATTTCTAATTGATAAAATTTATTAAGTATATTGAAAAGTTCAAGAAAAAAGGAAATTGATATTTGCAAGGTTTTAGTGATGTTAAATGCTGTATAATGCTAAAATGTAATTTAAAAAGAATCTACTAATAGTGGTCTTCCAAGAGAAAACACAAGAGTATCGCAACCCTCAAATATGGTAATATTCAATCTCATAAAAGTATGAAAGATAGAGGCAGATGAGGAGATTTGATCATGCTTTCTTTCACTATAGATGATATGAATTTCTGTTGCTTATTTTTTGATAGACTTTACCCAAAGTAGACTGAATAGAAAGAATCAAAGGAGATCATGGTTAGAACTTGATAAAAAGATACCAGAAATGGTCCCCTGGGAGGTCAAGATTAGAAGGCAATAACAAGTAAAAATAAGTAAATAAATACATAAATTGGAAGTGATGCATAACATTTTGATCAGATCCTTCCATGAGGTAAGATGCTTGAGGTGTTAGCATGTACTCAGAACACTAGGGAGTGAATTTGTTTTCAAATAATTTAAAGCCTAACTCTCCAAGTTGTTTTATTTGTTCATACAAGTGAATCATTGTGAGATTTTTCTCAGCATGTAAACAGAAACTGAGAATATATTGTTAAATGTATCTTGATCAGGATCTTGGAACAGAAGGAAGACAGCAGGTTAAAAACTAAAGAAATTAAGTGAAATATGGAATTTGGTTAAGAAATATCATTATTGATTCATTATAATGATAACAAATATACTATGGTAATGCAAGATAGAAACAGGAGGGGAAACTGGCTGTAGGGTAAGAACAGACTCTACTTACTACCTTTGTGATTTTTGTGTGTGTCAAAATTTCTGAAATAAAAGGTTCATTGAAAAAAAAAGATTAGAAAGAAGCAGATCGAGCTAGAGATGTGAACTCCTTTTTAGAGACTAAAGACATTGTGCCACAGCTTAATAGGATCATGGCAATGATTGAATTACATGTATACAACATTTTGAAAGGAATCCTGTGAGTACTATGATACATTAAAATCATCAATTTCTGGCTTGGTGTGGTCAGGAACACCTGTAATGCCAGCAGTTGGGAGGCTGAGGTAGGTGGATCCACATAAGCTGGATGCTGGCCTGGGATACATTGTAAGTTCAAAGCTAGCCTGAACTACATAGTGAGATAGTGAGACTCTGTTCCAAGCAAAGAAATATCCATCTATTTCCTTAAGTACTGAGTGTGCAGGGGTTATTTGAACAATCACCTTGTAAATTTCTGAAACTGAAGGGAAGATTCAAGGCTCTTATAACACTGATAGTAGCAGTCTGTTGGGAGCAGCAGCATTTTAGGAGCATCAACCTAATTTAAGTATAAGATCTATGTTATTATGGTGTCATTTCTATGATGTTCCTGTAAATTTATTTATATATACATGGTAGATACACAAAGTGATGAAAATTAAAATATATATATATATATATATATATATATGTAATTTCATTTTGGAAACACCATACTTATTGAAATAATTTTAAATTTCCTTAAAATGGGTTGAAGAAAAATGACAGAAATGTTCTGAGTATATTCAACTAACTCAATACAAGAATATGTGTATATCAAACAGATAAATTCATCTTTCCACAAATTTTCCCATTCTTGTACTACTTTAGTAATTCTAAATAATTGACTTTCCTAAAACACATGAAAGTTTTTTATTTTACTCTTACTGCAGATTTCCTACTGACAATAAATACCACAAATCTATGCCTTCACTCTTTCAAGTGCATCTTATATTCTCCTATTTGCATTGTTTATGTTGCTAGTATGATCTTAAGTTTTCTCATTTGCTTACACTGAATCATTACATAAAGCTGAGTTCTTCACCTTGAAGTGTTCATTATTACAACATAAACATCATGCAAAATTAATAGTTTTAAAACACTGAAGATATTGATTTCATGTATATTTCTCCTTTGCTTTGTGATCACTAGAAACAACAGTATACCTTATATACTCTATATTGTGGAAACCAAGATCAAAATAAAAGAAATACATGGGCAGATGAAAGCAAAGATATACCCGCACACACTTGTGTGCATGCTTTTGTTTATGTACACATCTCCCTGTGTATGTTCAAAGACATCAATACAGAGAATTTGGTAATTGTTTAATTTGATCAGAGCTACTTAATATATGAGCCGTTATAATTAGTAGAGATCTTTAAGCAATTTGAAATAAATCATTGAGACTCTCAATTTATATTTCATCATACATCACAGTATGAGCATATTCAAACTAAAGAAAGAATTGAAACATTTGACCGTTTAACAAGGTGGTGACCGGATAGGAAGCAGAGGAGGAATCTCTCCCAGAAATCCCACCTAGACAAAGAAACACAGCAATAATGGGGATTTAAAGAACTTCAGTAAATGGTGCAGGAGGGGAGAAACCCTGTCTATCACCACTCTGCCATCACAGGAATCTCATTAGCTGAGTAGAAGGAGAGAACCCCTGCTCAACACCTACCTGTCACTGTGGGAACCTCAGCCTGGAGGCACTCGGATGCCTGCCCCATGTCACTAGACCACAGATCAGGCAGCCAGGGGAGGAAGTGGCTAGGACTTGGCAACTGGCTCATTCAGAGTAACTCAAGGTTAAAACCTTCTAAGAAGGGGAAATACTGTGCATACTAACTCCTAATTTATGTTTGCCTCTGTTACATAACAGTAGACTTTACTCCTATGGTCTGAAGTACAAAATCAATCATTAATACAATTTGTCAATTTCTAAAGTGTGCTTGATGGTATCATTGTTGCTAACTGTACTACTGTAGCTAGGATGTCATATCTGTTGTAATCAGTTGTTATCCTTTGTGTAACAATATTGGAAAGAACTAGGATAATAACCTCACCATAGCCATACAGCAAAAGACGGGACTCAGCCAAACTGACAACGACATCCAACTGTCAATTAATTGGGAAGGTGGAACCTTGGGAAAGACAAAAACAAAGATTCTCCTACACACAGAGGAGATCCCTGAAGAACAGACTTTTTCCTATAGAAGTCTTGAAACTTGCAGCATAGCTATCTACTGCAAAAACTCAGAAGGATCATCACAGAAAACAAAATAAAAATATTTTGAGCTAGATAATGACAAGAAGAAGGAGCAAAATGCAATCTCAGATCTCCAATGCACCCAGAACGAGTCCAGGAGACAACAACACAGAAGAAATTTAAAGTCACACACCTGAAATTTTTGAAATGACAGCAACTGAATTAAAGAAACAACTGCATGGGGCTATAGAGGAAATCAGATCAGAAATAATCTTGCACGTAAAAAAAGGAATGACAACCATAATGAAAGAACTGCTCAGCACATCTAAACAAGGCACATACTAAAAAAATAGAAGAGCATAGAAAAATGATGGAAACTTTAAAGGAACAATGTTAGAAAGAATTAGAGTGCATTAACCAAATTCAAAGATATCTAGGTAATGAAAAATTCCACCGAAAGCTAGGAAAATACTTGAGCAAAGCTGCAAATAGACATTCAGACCTTGAAGACAGGATTGCAGCTAGGAATCATGAAAGGAAATATCTCTTAAACATAACAAGAAAACAGGAAAAAACAATTCAACAGCTATAAGACAATGCACAGAAAAATAACGTCAAGCTAATAGATGTCAACAAAAAAGTAGACATCAACACAAATAACATAAAAAGAGTATTTGCAGAAATAATAGCACAAAATTTCCCAAGCATGAGAAAAGAATCTGACATCTTAAGTGAGGCCTATAGAACTGCAAGTAGCCATAACCAAAGTAAGACTATACCCAGACATATAATAATCAAAATCCCAGAAATTCCACACAAGAAGAAAATGTTAAAAGCTGTTAGATCATGATCATCTCAATAAATGCAGAAAAAGTTTTTGATAAAGTTGAACACTCATTCATGATAAAAATCTTACAGAAAATCAGAATAGATAGTATTTATAGTCATCCCTTGCTATACTGAAGTTCAATTATTGTAGCTTCAGTGTGTCATGGGTTGTTTTTAAAAAATACTTCTCATTCTGTATCATGGAGTTTTTGCTTTATCACATGATTTTGCAGTATATAGGTATTTATATAATATTTATGATTTTAATTATTTTTGCCTACAAAATTTAAAATAATATAAAAAGATTAAAGATGTTAAACATATTAAAATAATATTAAATAGAAATAAAATACTGTAAATTTATGTATTTCATCCGCAAATGAAGACCATACAGTACACAAAGTAAATGTACTACTCCACCACCACCAGCCCAAGTCAGCACAGCCACCTGACTACATGAGCAGACCCGCAATGGATGGACACTGCTTAAAGGGTAGGAGGGTGAGTGGCACCACCCCTGCAACCTGCTAACCCTACAAGCTGGTCTAGGTGGGGGTGAGTGGTGTGGACCAGATGCCAGGCTCTGCAGCAGCTCTGCCTCAGCTGTGTCTCACACACACTGCTCCCTCCACCCCTACATACCCTGTCCTCCCCTCTTGCCCTTGGAGTTGAGATTCTGATATACCTGGGCATCCCCAGCCTCCATCCCAGTTGGAAGCTCAGGCTTTGGGAAGAAAGGTCTCCCTGGGAAGGTGCACAGGAGTGTGGGACGGTTTATAGGAGTGTGGGAAGGGTTTATAAAGTTTTAAAATATATAAAATAATAAAATAAATGTATTGCCACAACTTCATGGATTTTCACCTCTCAGGGTCTCTCGAATGTAACTCCCATGATAGTTGAGAGATAACTCTACTTTGGTCTGATAAAAAGCACGTATGACAAACCAAAATTATACTAAATTGACAAAAGTGAAAACTTTCCATATAAAATCAGGAGCAAGGGCCAGGGATATAGCTCAGTGGCATAAGTGCCTGCCTGGCAAGTGTGAGGTCCTGAGTTTGATTCCTGGTATCAAAAACTAAACTAAAATAAATAATAAAATAAATAAATAAAATCAGGACTAAGACCAAAGGTTGTCCACTTTCATCGTTCCTTTTCCGTATAGTTTGGGAAACATTAGCCAGAGCAATTAGACCAGAGAAAGAAGTAAAAGGAATAAGCATAGGAAAGGAAGATGTGAACTGTCATTTTTTGTCACGCATACATAGATAAACCCAAAAACTACCAAAAGACTTCTAGATTTAATAAACAAACTCAGTACTGTAGCTGGATACAAAACATATACTAAAAAATCAATAGCATTCCAATACAAAAACA
>PVLD010037435.1:7500-10249 GCA_004027595.1 Dinomys branickii | reverse complement strand
TACATGGAGGACCCCAAAAACTCCACAAGAAAACTCCTGCAATTAATTGACAAATTCAGCAGAGTAGCTGGACACAAAGTCAAAACCCAAAAATTAATAGCATTCCTATACACGAACAACAAACACACTGAGAGAGAAATTGAGGAAACCATACCTTTTACAATAGCATCCAAGAAATTGAAATACTTAGGAATCAATCTAACAAAGAATGTGAAAGATTTATTCAGTGAAAACTACAGTATTCTGAAAAAAGAGATCGAAGAGGATTTCAATAAATGGAAAAACATCCCCTGCTAATGGTTAGGAAGAACCAACATTGTGATAATGACCATACTGCCAAAACTGTTGTACAGATTCAATGCAATTCCCATTAAACTACCATTAGCATACCTCACAGATCTAGAGAAAATATGCCTGAAATTCATCTGGAACCAGAAGAGACCCAGAATAGCAAAAGCAATCCTCGGCAACAAGGACAAGTCAGGTGGAATCACAATCCCTGACCTGAAATTATACTACAAAGCTACTGTAATAAAATCAACCTGGTACTGGCTCAAAAACAGACCTGAGGATCAATGGAACAGACTGGAAGATGTAGCCACAACCACAAACAGACTCAGCCACCTAATCTTTGACAAAGGGGCCAAATATACTCACTGGAAGAAAGATAGCCTCTTTAATAAATGGTGCTGGAAAAACTGGCTTGCCACCTGCCAAAGACTGGAAATAGACCCAAGTCTATCACCATGCACCAAATTCAAGTCAAAATGGATCACAGATCTCAATATTAAAACAGAAACACTAAACCTATTGGAAGAGAAAGTAGGTAAAAATCTTGAAGATATAAGGGTAGGCAGAGAGTTCATGAACAAAAACCAAAGTGCACGGGAAATACTTCCAAGAATCAACAACTGGGATCTCATCCTACTGAAAAGTTTGTGCACATCTAAAAAATCTTCCAGAGTAATAAGAAAACCCACAAACTTGGAAATATTTTAGCTGACTGTCCCTTGGACCAAGGTCTTCTATCTAGAACATATAAAGCATTAAATAATATCAGCCTCCCCAAATTCAAAGACCCAATCCAAAAATGGGCATCTGAGATGAATACACACTTCTCAAATGAAGTAATATAAATGGCAAATAAATACACGAGAAAATGTTCAACATCATTAGTCATTTGAGAAATGCAAATTAAAACAACGTTGAGATTTCATCTCACCCCAGTAAGAATGGCTATCATTAAGAAATCAAGCAATAACAAATGCTGGCAAGGCTGCAGAGAAATAGGAACTCTTCTCCACTGCTGGTGGGAATGCAGACTGGTGAAACCACTGTGGAAGTCGGTTTGGAGATTCCTCAGCAAACTAGTTCTGGAGGTCCCATTCAACCCAGTCATTCCTCTTCTGGATATTTTCCCAGAAGATCTGAAAACATCACGTCACAGTGATTATATGTACACCCATGTTTATAGCAGTGCAATTAGTAGTTACTAAATTGTGGAAGCAACCCAAATGTCCATCCACTGAGGAATGGATAAAAAAATTGTGGTACTTCTATATAATTGAATAATACTCAGCTATAAAGAAAGATAAAATTTAAGGCTTTTGTAGATAAATGGTCACAACTAAAGACCATACTTGTAAGTAAAATAAAGAAGACCTCCATGTGTAAGCAACATATTGTCTCACTAGTGTAAGAACCTATAAGAGTGAATAAAAATTAGGAGGTAGGACAGACATAGTGAAATGAAAGGAACATGCTCAAAAGTAAAGAGTAGCTGGAGTGAGTGAAAATAGAAAGGAAAGAAAGGGAAATTATATGTGTATAAAGGGAAATTATGTATGTATGTATATACAGGGTAGCTAATATAGTTAACTACTGACTTCTATCACTTTACTGAAAGGAACAGTTAATGATTAATTATTTGTTCAATCTTAAATGTCTCTCTTTGTTCTCCTAAGAAACCACTTTGAAGATACCAATACATAATACAACAACCATTGTTAATTTCCTACTGCTTTATCTGTAACTCTGTACTGCTTGTAATGTTCTTATGCTATTTTATAAACGGATGTCTGTCTGTTAATATGTTTTCCTTCTTTTATTTTTAAAATAAATTTTAAAAAAGAAAATAATCTATATAAAGCAATCCAGATTATTAACCATAATTTTATCTAGGAATAAAAACTATTTTCACACCTTCACTTTTCCACTTTTTCAAATTTCCTGTATTTTCACATACATTACTTTTATGGGTAGCAAATTTAAGAAGGAAAAAATCACTATCATAATCTTGCACATGCCAGAGCTTCAGAAGGCAAACTGGGCCAACACTGTTTTGTTTCCAGGTTCCCCCTGGGTGGCGTGAGCGCTGCTAACCCACAGGAAAGAAAGCAGCAACACCAACCGCAGGAAGAAAACATAAGCACCTGCTCCAGCAGCAGGGTCCAGAAACACAAGGAACGTGTCTAGGCAGCTGGCCCTTGGCACAGAGAACTCTTAAAAATCACAGGTGCCTGGACAGGTTGTTAAGTGGCCTGTTGTTATGTTTATTCATCAGTGCTTGAACTCATGAAACTTGTAATATACATCTCGAGTTTAGTTTGCGTCAAAGGAATTTGTCCTTAAAACATACATAGTATCACAGAAATGACACTCACTGTAATAATAGCTGCTGGGTTTTGTATACTTACTATACTCCTGGTATTGTGCTCTCCATAACACAGACTTTAATTCATTTAATTCT
>PVLD010037435.1:0-5000 GCA_004027595.1 Dinomys branickii | reverse complement strand
GAAGCAGTGTAATGATAAGACAGTGAAGGTTTTATTTTGTATTTTTCCCTTTGTGTTTATTTTAGTGTGAGCTTGCTAGCAACAGTTTCCCCATTCTTTTGAATGAAAACATGATTACTTCATCTTCATTTTGATAACTTTATCTTCATAACTGCACTAATACAAAATTCTCCCCTGAAAGTTATTTCCTTCAACACTTTATGCATATTATTCCATTATCTCCTGGTTTTCACCATTTCTTTGGAAAAGTCAGCTGTCAGTTGCTGCTCTTTTGAAGGCAATTTGTCTTGTTTTCCTGTGAATATGCTACAGACTTTTTCTTTTTTTGAATAAAAAAGGCAATGTATTTGAAGATGGGGAAACGGGAAAAGAGAGATGGCAGACAGCTCCTCTGCACAAGTAGAGAGAGTCTGAAAGTGAAGTCCTCGTGGATCTCTTGTATACAGTTCCTTTTATTGAGATCTTTCTCCTGTGGAGGCTCTTGGGACTGGCTTAGCTTCCTGGCTCCTCTTGCATTTTAGCCCTGGATCTTTTCCAGCCTGGTGAGCTTTCCCTGTCAAATGGTAGATGGTAAGAATATGGGCGGAGAGCTTAGGGGCTGGTAGTTTAGGCTAACAGATTGAGTAGAGGTGAAGTTTGTGATTCTTGTGTTAATTGGGCTACTGAGGAACGTCCCAGTTTTCAGTTCTTTGTCTTTGTCGTTCTAATTGCTCGAGTTTAACAGGCTCTGTCTTTCTCATTGCTCGGAGTCTAGCTGCATTTGCTCTTCTAACTACTGGCATCTGGTGGCAGAGGTCAAAACTGCCTTACTAATTTTTAATAAAACTCAATGAGGGCTTCATTCTATCTTTTCCTACCTGCAGTGCCCCTGTACCTACTTCCCACCCTCTGAGACAACCATCTAACTGCTGCTGGGGAAAAGGGTGATGCCCAATCCGTCTTCTTAGAGCTGACTAGAGTTGTAGTTTGGGCAGATAGAAGTCTTCAGCAGGTGATTTGTCTGTCGAGCCTCAGCAACTTTACAGTGAGTTTTGTCTGTATGACAACTTGGTTTGGCAGCCTCTAGGTGAGGAAAAAAAACAAGCCAAGAGATTAACTCACGTCTGACCAAAACATGAACGATAGAATGGAAAGGCAGACTGGGCAAGGAGCCAAGTCCGCCTCTGTTACCTGGGGTCAGTGATGGAACCCACCTCTATATGTCTAACCTATATTGTTATTAATTATATATATATATATATATATATATATATATATATATATATATCTGGCTATTAAACACCCCACCCTATTGTGGGGTGTTTAAGACCAAGTTAAAGTGAGACCTTTGTCAAACACAATTTACATCTTGATACATCAAGGTCAATTAAGTCTCAGCCATTCAGGTCTGGGGCCAGTTCACCTTCTGTCAGATATGCCATCCCTAAGATTGGCCATAGTCTGTGCTAGACCACTTGATTCATCTTGGAAGCACAGAAACATTTTCCCTTCAGTGACCCTCCTTCTAGCATGATGGACACTGGTGGACTCCTGTCCTCTAGGGTCCAACAGTCTCCTTGATCAGATGATATTTTTCTATGTATGGATTTAAGTATGTTATGCTATGATATTTTGGACTCATATTCATCTTGCTTGGGATTTGTAGAGCTTCATGAATCCACAATTTGATATCCTTCATTAATTTCAGAAGTAAATTTGCCAATGTACCTTCACATATTTCTTCTGTTTCATTTTCCCTCTCTTCATCTTCTGGAACCTTAATTTCACAAATAGTAGACATTTAATCAAGTTTCATATGAACCCTGTGCTATGTTTTCCATTATTTTTTCTCTGTGTGCTTCAAATGTAATATTTTTTACTTCACCTACTTTAAGCTTTCTAATTCTTTCTTCTGTTGTCTAATCTGCAATGAAATTCATATTTTGGCTTTTTAATCCTTTCTGTTCTAGAATTCCCATTGGATGGCAATTTTATAATTAATTTTTTGTGATGCTTTCATTTTTAATCTACCTTTTATAACCTATGAATTATATTTAGTTTAAAATTATGTGTCTGTGAACCTCATAATCTGTATCACTTAGAGGCATGTTTCTGTTGCCATTTCCCCACCTTGGCTTTTGTACTCTTCCCTGGCATCCCTGGTAATTTTAGGTTGAATACTGACATGATACATGAATGCTTATAGAGACTCTGCATGATATTCTATATCTCCAGAGAAGTTCTTTTCTTCTGCCTGAAAAACAGAAAACCATGACTGAATTTGGGACTGAGATAATTAAAGGCTATTTTTAAGCATTTGTGAGGGGTCAGCCATAGCACTTCAGAAGTTTCACTTAAAAGCCTAAAAACTTTAGTGGATCTTTGACAGATTCTAAATTATAAATTTTTCCTCTCAGTTTAACAAAAGTAGCAATTATATGTTTAGCCTTTTAAAAAGTACTTCTTTTCTGGATTTCTTAGCCTCTCATTCCACTCATGCCCAGTTCAAGAAATTAGCTAATGTCTTGACAGGGAACTGTGTATAGAAATTTAAGATCATTCCTGAATTTCCCATTTCCGCAGGATCTTGACCCCCACGCCTGGCTATTTCACTCAGCCTGAATTTCAGTTTGGGCTTCTTCATCTTAATGACACTGCTACAAGTTCCAGTTTTCTGCTCAGCCTCTATGTCATGGAGGGAAATGAGCGAATTCTAAGGGCAAAAGCATGAAATTACTACTCAACTACTCCTTTTCCTTTGAGACACTTGCCCCTGAAGTTTTGTTTACTTTAGTTATTGTCTGATGACTTCAGATAGGTGTTGTTTGGTATTACATTGATATTTCAGCAAGGTGTGGTTGTACACACCTATATTCCCAGCACTTGAGAGGCTGAGGCAGGAGGATTGCCACAAATGTGAGGACAGTCTGGACTACATAGTGAGACCCTGTCTAACACGATAACCAAAAAACGTATTATATTAATTTTCTTAACCTAATCCTAGGGTCTTACAAAACTTGGCTTAAATTGGCTGAACTAGTTGCTTAACCACTAAGAAAGTTGAAATTAACTTTACAGTGATACTCTACAACAGGTTGCCTGGCCTAGTTTTGATGTGTGCCACTTACTCCAGAGTAACTACTACTAGGGACACTGTCACTCTCATTGCATCATGTCCAGCATGTACAATGAATTACATAATACCCCCTCCAAGGGTGACTGATTTTTCCACTTTTATTTACCCCTATTAAAATAACCATAAATCAGTTTTTAAAGAAAACAGTCACATGACTAAACAAAAATAGAATAGAGTTCATTTATATTATATGTGCTCATCATAGAGTTTGTATGTCTTCTATGTATATGCATATGTCACACACCATTCTGAAACCAACCAAACTTTTACATTTTTAAAGATCAAGATTACCAAATCTTCAAGTGGGTAATGAATCCCGGTGTCTAGAAGTTCATCACCCTGATGAAACATTAAAACATGTCAGTGCAGTTTGCCCACTCATAAAGTCACTGCTCTATAGGTATAAGTTTCATAATATTAAAGATTAGTAGCAATTTTAAAGATGATTGAACATTTTCACATCTATTTATAGCCCTCATACAGATAAAAACACTGAGTTCCCAAAAGTTAGTTCAGGTTGACTTAGCATCACAGGTAGATCTTAAACTCTCATGACTCCCAGTCTAATACAAATCTCCCTCTAATACTGTCCAACTCAAGTTATTCCTAGTAAAACATGATCCTGCTCCTACAACAGCGAACACCTCCTTCTATCCTGGAGCAGAGGAGAAAACGATTTGGGAATGCTTTCACACTAAGATATAAAGGGCAAGACATCCCTTTCCTTTAAGTTTCATGAAGTCGCCATTTACCACTTAACAGGTTACCCCAAGCGTCACCCTGGCAGCGTGTTTATTTATGTACTGACTATCCCAAGCATCACTCATCACTTGGGCACGTGTCATTTCAACCAGTCAATTCTTGTATTGAATAAATTGGATAAAATTGTTGTTGATATGTTTTATATTATATTATCTTATAAAAATTAATAAAAATATGTAATTTTTCATCATCCTGTATTTAAATGACTTGACTAGTAAGTGGTTAATATTTTTATTTGTTAAGTGTTTGCTAGAATACCTATTAGGCACCCCCCACAGATTTGGGACTGCAGATGGTTCATTAGGATTCTTTATTTATTTCAACTGGAAGAATTTACAGAGTACGTGATTTATTAGGTAGGTGCAGCAGGCACATATGGCGCCCTGAGCCACACCCACCTATCCTTTCATCTGATTTTAACCAGCCTGAAATATGTGTTCAGTGTACTCTTACATTTGCTTTCCCTGGGAAGACCCCAGCTTTTATGCACACTAAGTTTTACTTTCTGCCCCATGCCTGTCTGAGATGCTAACAGGGATTTTCTTAGCTGCACATACTGCACCAACAGAGAAATAGCAGGAAGATATAACAGAAATAACATTCTTGACCAGCAGAAAAGACTAATGGATATGCAACTCTACCTCCCACCCGCTGTGTGGACATTTCAAGGGGGGCAGTGAATGAAACCCTACTGTTCACAACAAATCTTGAAACATCAGCCTCATGTTTCTCCTTTTTTCCCCCTTCTATATCATCAGTGCTTACTAGAGAAACAGGTTTAATGCAAGATACACAAATATATAAGAGTTTACAAGATTGGCTTACGGTGGCTGCCTGCAGAGTCAGATGTGGAAGAATGTGAAAGGTCGGTGTACATGCTGGAAATCTGAAGGATCCACTTGAAGGCCTGGAGCTCACTGTAGTGTTCTATGCGAATCTATATTAGGAGGCCAGGGTCCACAACAGAAGGCTGAAGGGTCCGTGATGGAAGTCAGGAGACAATTTCCAAAGTAAAAGTGTAGACCGGAGTGCCTCTGAAGAAAGAGAAGCAAGCCTTCCTTTTTGTTTCCCTTTTTTTTTTTTTTTTTTTTTTTTTTTTTTTTTTTTTTTTTTTTTTTTTTTT
>PVLD010037434.1:0-10247 GCA_004027595.1 Dinomys branickii | reverse complement strand
TATGTATATATGAATATACATATATGCAGGAGGGCTAACATGGTTCTACTATTGTATTATATCACTTAATGCTAAGGAATAATCGATGACGGGTTATTTGATCAATCTTGTATGTCTGTATGTGTTATCCTGAACACACACTTCGAAGAAATCAATATGTAAAGCAGCAACTATTGGTGTTTTGTTGTTGTTGTTGTTGTTGTTGCTGTTGTTGTTGTTTGCCTGTTTTGTTTCTTGTCTTTGGATTTTTGGTTTTTGTGTTTTTTCTGTTGTTGAGAGGATTAATTATCTGACTAAATTTGCATGTCTGTATATTGGTTCATATATTTACACTTCGAAGATATCAATGGATAAAGCAATAACCACTGTTGAGACCATATCACCTTGTCTATAGATTAGTTGTGATTGTACTATTTTTTATGCTAATTGGTGTCTGTTTGTCAATATGTTTTTGGTACTTTTATTTTTTTTAAATAAAAAAAAAGCCAAAAAAAAAAAATGGAAAATTAGTTTTCATATATTCCTCATGCAGTATGAGTAGTAGGATGGTGACTCCAGCTGATAATCAGTGTCTGGATCTTCATGAGATACCCAGGTGAGTCCTGAGATGGACTGAGTTTACAGTGAAGTTGACAACACATTCCTGTTGGTTTTCACCTATGGGCATGTGCACAAAAGCTGCTTAGTGATATGGTTAGCAAGTAAAACAGTTATCAGTCTGAAAATTTCAGTGACCCACTTATTGGGTTGTTGTGCAAAGACTTTGACTTTACTTTCCTGAATGTCAATTTGCTTGTACCTTAGACTTTCCTGATAAACAGGAGTTCTGAAAGTCCCCAAGGACTGAATCAACCATTCATCCTCTATTTGAATACATTCTGATGATCCAAGTTACCCCATCTTCTGTCTAAACACATCCACCAGTGAAAGCTTGCAGCCTTTGCCCAGGCAGCCCATTTTGACTGGGCTCAGCTAGAAGCTTGGGCTACTTAAACACTTTTCTTAAAGGGAACAAAATCCATATAACTCCTCTGTCCATCCTTCAGCCCTACTTCTTCTCCTGAGGACCTTTAGAGTACTCTAGTCCCCTTCTAGATGTCCTTTAAACTATCTCAAGAAAGGAGCTATAAGATCAGGAGATGCAGCCCAGTGGTAGAGAACTTGCCTGGCATGTGTGAGGCCCTGTGTTTCATCCCCATTATAGCAAAAAGAAAGAATTCTTGGACCAGGGATCACGAACCCCTCACCCTAGGGCTAAATATGGCCTACTAATTATATTATAAATAAAGTTTTATTGAAACACAGCCACACCCATTTGCCTATGGAACACTTTAACAGCAGAGCTGAACACTTGTAGCAGAGACCATATGGCCTTTAAAGCCTGAAATGTTTACTGCCTGACCCTGTGCCAAAAAGTTTGCCAACCCTGCTGTGGTTGATGACCTCCTCAGAGTTACACTGCCAGAAGCTGTGTAACTGCCTCCCCCTGAAGCCCCTCACCGTCCCCGTCACTCCCATCCTGACGGCTGTCATGCATTCCTGTTCACTTTTCAAAGAAAAATCCCAGAATGGTTCCTATGGGGGCCGGGACAAGACTCTTCATCTTGCTTTCTTTTAATACCAAGCCCTTCCTTCAGCAGAGGAAGATCACATTCACTTCCTCTTGGCCAGCAGTCACTGCTGATTTGCAAGGTATTCCCTGTTGACAACAAAATCGCAGCACTTCTAGCTCACACTCACCAGGCACTCGCTATAAACTGGGCTGGTGATAAGTACTGCATGTCATCGCTCCGATGGTCTCCCTCCCGCTGTGCTGGAAGGTAGACACTATCGATGTCCTCAACTTATAAATGAAGCAGTTGAAAGCGCCGACGAGTCAAGTAAACATACAGCGCCGTATAGTTCACACACGACAAGATGAAATTTTAAACTGAAGTCTCACTGATTCCCAAGCCCTGCTTTTATCAACAGCTGTCCCCTTCACAGGCGCGGGGACCCTGTTGGCTGCTCATGGTGACGCTTCCTGGAGAAGGAAAGCTGGACTTTGATTTGACCATCTAGTTTACTCGTGCTCATTCACTTAATGAATGGCCCACTGAGCTACTACGGGAGCCAGGCCTTGTTCTCAGGGCAGAACAAATAGATTTTAAAATCTCTGCCCTCGTGGCACATACTTTCTGGTGGCATGGGGAGAAGTATAAATAAATTTTTTTAAAAATCAGAAAGTAGCAAGCACTATGAAAAACGTAATACAGCAGGGAAGGCACCGTCTGCCGGAGTGGGGCAGAGCTGCAATTTCAAGCAGGGTGACCTGGGAGAGCATGTAGGAGGTGAGGGACTGGGCCACGCGGGCACCTGGAGGAAGGGGCACCCACGCACAGGAAGAGCAGGGCCAGGGCCCTGGGGCAGCGGCAGGGGCATGGCAGGCATGGCCAGGGGCTGGCAGAGATGCCAGGGGGCTGGGGCAGAAGGCCTGGAGGAGGACAGGAGGAAGTGAAGTGGGGGAGGACCAAGGGCCAGGCCGGGCAGGCCTGCAGGCCTCAGGAGGCCACTGGACAAAACTGAGCAGAGTTAGCACACCATGGGAGCTCTGCTTCATGCAGCTCCCTCTGGCCGTTGGATTTGCCACACTGCTTAGGAACAAGTGCGAGTCACACAGAGCCTTCAGGAAGCTGCTGAGACACAGCCAGGTACCACGTAGTGCATGTCAGTCAGCACTGGACCATGCGTGTCCTATAGGATTTTAATGGAGCTGACAAATTCTTACTGCCTCCTGACGTCACCATCATCACACTATAGCGCAGTGGATTACTTGCGTATCAGAAGTGGTGCTGGTGTAGACAATGCCTATTGCACCAACCGGCACTCACATCTCAGCCCTCCGGGAGGCTGAGGCGAGAGAATCAAAAGTTTCACCCAGTCTGAGCAACTTAGAGACTTAGAGAGAACTTGTCTCAAAATTTAAAACTTTCAAAAGGCTAGGGATACAGCTCAGTAAGAAAGATCCATTACCCAGTCCTGCCAAAAAAAAAAAAAGGAAGCACATATAATTATGAGTAATACGTGGTGCTGCACAATAAATGACTATGTGACTGGCTTATGTATTTGCTATAGCATATCATATATTTTAGTGCACTCCTTCTGCTTATAAAGTTTGCTGTGACTACCACGTGTGATGCCCACAGCAGCCTGAACTGTCTCATGTTTACCACATCTCTTGACTGCACTGAGAGGCCATGGTGAGGGGTCTACACCGCCTGGGTTATGTAAGTGTGCTGAGTGGCGCAAGGACATGCAAAGACAAAATCAACTAGAGATACAATTCTCCGAATGTGTCCTTTCCTGCACAGAAGAAACAACGGTCCCAACCAGTAGCCCTGCAGTAGAGGCAGGGAGGACCCAGCCAGGTTTTAGGTATGTACAGGAAGTACAGCCAACAAGAAGGCTTTGTGGGTAAAGGACGCAGCACATGAGAGAAGGAGGAGAGTTAATGACACCATCAAGAGTTCTAGCCTGAGCTGGCACTGTGGCACACACCTACATCCTGGATACACAATAGGCAGAGGCAGGAGGATAACAAGCTTGAACCTAGGCTGGGCAACTTAATGAGACCCTGTCTCAAAATAGAAACAAATCAAGAGCTGGTGATGTGGCTCAGTGGTAGTGTTTGCCTAGCAGGCACATCTTGGGTTCCATCCTCAGTTCCACACACACGCACACACACACACATACACACACTTTCTAGCCTGAGCAAGCAGGATGGAGTTGCTTTTAAACACAATGGGAGGAGTCAATGTGAGGGGCAAGTTGTGAGCTGAGCTTGAGCATGCTGAGTTTGGGCTGCCTGTTAAACACCCAAGAGAAAATACTAAGGAGCTAGCTGGCTAACTGGGACAAAAGTTCAAGGAGGGTTTTTCTGTCATCCAGCCCTTCATTTATTTGTGGCTGTTTATGGAGAGTCTACATCAGCTTGGCAAGTAACAGAGGCATTAAAATGTTTCTGGAGGAAAAAATACACTTGTATTTGTATTTAGATCAATACTAACAGAGGTACCTCCTACTGCCATAGACTGCTAACACCCATCACTCCTCTGTTACCGGCACCACACCACTTACACACACACACACACACACACACACCTGTGTGCATGCTCACACACACAAGCACATGTGCCAGAGGAAGAAGTCTGCACAGAGGAGACTGCAAAAAGAGGCTGGACAGAACCCTAGAATCATACCGAGCATGCTCCCTCTTAAAGCTTATGGCTCTGTCCTCCTGCACCCACTGGACACTCAGCTTCTGCAATCCTGAAACACTCCGCACCCCCTAAGCACCTGTCTCATGGCTCATCCTGGCCAGACTCCCTCTCTGAAAGGAAAGTCCTGGCAGGCACCTAGCTCCAGGAAGGTGTACAGCCTCCTTTCTGGACTTCAGCAAGGGAAGATCCCTAGAGTTGTAGATGACATCCTCCTCCATGACTCCAGCTTAATTATGGCTTCTGACAGCGAGGGCTCAGCTGGTTCAGAAATCTGCACTCTGAACTCACTGACACAGACGCTCCAGCCAGACAGACCTGGAGAGACTTTTCCCTTGGACTTGGGCTGGAAGATGGAGACTTTTTAATTAGAAGTTGTTGTTAATGGGAAATGCTGCAAATTAAAACTAGGCCTTCCACCCTCCCTCTCCTGCCTTCCCCACTATATTTATCTCTGATCTCAATTAGAAAGTTCAGGGACTTGCTGCTGAATAGAATTTGTGGAGATGAAAGCTTCTGGAGGCACCAGGAGGAGGCTGAAGATGTGGGAGGGAAGGTGGGGTTAGGCTGGGGAAGACAGTGCAGCGTCGGCACAGCAGGGACACACAGGGGCGGGACATCCTTGCACCCACCTGGGCCCAGGGCTGTGAAATGTGGCCTGGCACTGCCCCAGCAAAGGCTGCTCAGCCTTTTCTGGCTCTAACCCCGGTTGACAGTGCGTCACTCTTTAGAAGGAATGGCCAGTCACTAACACGGGGTGAGACCTCAGGAGTGCCGACACTCTGAAAAGGAGTTAGTGAGACCTCCACTTTGCTTTGTTGTATACATTTTCAAACAGAAACTCACCAGATTTTCCCCAATTGCCAGGATAGTGCATACTTGTTATTTTAAAAATTCACACATTACAGATCAGGTTAGGTAAAATTCACACCCTCTAAAGAGCCACTGTTAATAGTCTTGGTGAACATCCTGCTTGCTATCCATCTCTGTCTCTCTCTTTCTCAATTTTATATCTTTGGGATAATGCTATATATATCAAATATCCTGAGGCATGCTTTTCCCTCAACAAAATATATGGTGAGATATCTTTCTATATTAATCAACATAAATCTATGTCATAATTTTTAATGGCTACATGGAATTCCATTTTATGGGTGTATCATAATTTATTTAACCAGGCCCATCTTGGTGGTCATTTGGGTTTTTTCCACGGTCCATTCTTACAAACAGCGCTTATGTCTTCCCATTAAAGAGCTGATCTGGAATTGGCCTGCAAGTCTACCTCATCATGTGAAACTCAACCCTGAGATTTCCCAGGGTCCAATAGCTCCACCTATGGGCGGGAAGACCCCAGAGCAATAGCATTTTCTCAGCTGTCTCTTGTGCTACTGAAAAAACAGTATTTAGTTCCTGTAGCTCCAGACACTCAGCCTAGTGCCTAGAGCTGTGGAAAGCTGCAAGATTAGAGAGTTTAGAACAGTAAACAAACTTCTTTCCAAGAGCTAAACCCTTAGGGGACCTTCAGATGGCCAGGAACTCAAGCTTAACACCCTCTACCTGGTTCGCCATTATCATTCCTCCAACCACAAGATGGTATTTGAAAGCAAAATCATGGTAATTCTACCCCACCAGAGAGAAATAAGGGGCCTGCCCAGGCACAAATCCTAATGCCTCCCCATCCCAGCTATAGGATGGGGGCAAGTGAATTGCCCCTCTGACTCACGACCCTCATTTGGAGTTGTTTTTTTTTTTTTTTTTTTTTTTTGCGGTACTGGGGATCGAACTCAGGACCCTGCGCTTGCTAGGCATCACGACCCTCATTTGAAAATGGTAGAAGTATCTCCCTTGCATGTTTGTTTGAGAATTAGAAATAATGTATGAGAATACACAGCACAGAGTAAGTGTGATGATGGCTTTAATTATCATCATATCAGCATTGTTAGTAATAGTAAAGTACTAACAAATTATTAAAAACAAACTCCTGTCTTTCCTGCCTTTTACAGGTCTACAGAGTGTGTCCCAGACAAGCACAAATCTGTCTGTAGACAACTCTCCTAAGAGCCAGAGCACTGGGGAGGCACCAGCTAGCTGAGGAGATGGGGTGAGGGAGGTCTTCCTGGAAGGGGTGGCCCTGAGGATACAATGAAAGGCCCCTGCAGCACAATGAGGGAAATTAGGAAGTAGGGTGGAAAAAGACCTGGAGGTCACAAGGTCCAACCACCTGTCTCCACTCTTAAAATCCAAACACACTCACTGTACACAGGCCTGGTCCATTTGTCCGGTTCTGGGATGAGCACAGCCACACAGAGGGAGAGACCTCCTGCTAACAGCATCCCAGAGGGGAAGTGACATGAGGGCAGGACTTCTGGCCTATGACATGCAGACCTCTGAGAAAGGATTGCAGAGCGACAGTGAGGAAAGCGGCCACGGTCTTGGGAGGTTTCTGTTATTCTCTGCAAAGACAAGAGACAGTCCAGAGGACCTTGGCTACCCCAGCTTTGCGTCCCACACTTTGGGCTTATGGTGTGCGTGGCCTGAGGTTTCCAAGCCAGGCTGAGGTGCAGCTCCTGCTGCGGACCCAAGGCACACCCCAGAGACCTGACCTGCCGCTGGAGCACAGCAATGGAGAGGGGACAGGCGGTTGCTTCTCCACCCTATGGCTCTTCTGTGGGCTGTTGTGACCATCCCTGTCTCTTCAGTCGCCCCCTTTCCTCTCCCCTTTCCCCAGCACTGCCAGATTAATGATCTACAGCACTGCTCTGTAGCTTAAAATCCATCCACAGCTTCCACTGCCTGCATAATGAGCTTCAAACCCACCCACACAGCCTGCGAACCGCTGCACTATCTGGCCCCACCTCTCCCCTAGCTCCACCTTCTCTTCAGACAAGACAGCTGAGGTCGCCCAGTATGTGACTCTTGCGTTCGCACCTCCCTATCTTTGCTCACACATTCTCTCCTCAAGATAGCCGCATGCCCAAACCCCACCCATCCGCAGAAGCAAGCACGCTCCCTCTGGCTTCTGTTTATACTTGCATATGCAAACTAGCCTTTTAAATCTTTCACAGTTATTTACGTTTGTCGAGAAGAAGCCTTGTAGACTCATCGTGGAAGACAGACATTGCCGCTCACATTTTTCTGAACAGTGTCACAGATACCTACTAGGAGTGTTCAGGACACACCCTTGGATCTTAGTGCACCCTCTGTTGAGTACCGACTGAAAGCCTCGGTGTTCTCTTCTGTAAAATGGGGCTAGTAATATCTTCCCAGAAAGGTCATGAACAACATCCTACTCGTCACAATAAAGTGATATTGAAAAGCATGAAATGGGACAGAACTGAAATGGAGGTGCCCTTGCCCCCTGCTCAGAATCTGGGTGAATTTCACTGCCTTCCCAAAGCTGGCATTCTGCACTCTGGACAGAGGGCCTCGTTCCGATTCTGAGGCAAGGGCTGGATGCCTCATTTAATCTCCCTCTGAAGACCCGCACCCCCCTCACCCCTGCCTCAGAACCACGCTGCACCCAGCTCCTACCTCTGCCTTTACTTCTGGAGGTCAAACTTTGGTCTCTCCCCGCCCTGCCTTGGCAGCTCTCCTCCCCTGCCTGTGGATCCCAGCCTTGGCTGCCCCCTACTGGGGGATTTGGGCTCTCTAGGCCCGTATACCAATTGCTTTCTTTTCCGTCCAAGCAGTGCAGGCCCAAAATTACTCCTCTATCTGCTAATTGCTCGTGCTATCTCTCCCTCTCTGTAGGAATATCATTGCCAGCAATTAGCACAAAGATCCTTCCCCTCTCTAGTTAAGATCCAGAGCTGCAGTTAAATGCTCCCAGATCCCATTTAGATGATTTCAAATGCAATTCATTCTGGCTCATTAAATGATTCCATGGACAGCTTTCTTTGCCTTCATCACCTTAGAAACCTCTTTTTTTCCAGAAAAGGGAAGAAAACACACACTCAAGAGTAGATTAGAGAACACCCTGGCCTGGGAGAGAGCAGGGGAAGGTTTCAGCCTGGCCTCTTCAGCTGCCGGTTTTGCGCTCTGCTCCCTCCCTCTGGCTCCTGCTCCTGCTCTCTCCCTCCATCCTTCTCTCTCTGAAATGACTTCACCGGACAGCTATGAATTTAGAGGTTTTTGCCAATTACTTGTGCCCAGTAAGAAAATGGGTTTTTAATGTCTGTCCTGATTCCTCCGAGCCCGGCAGGCTCGCTGTGCAGCAGGCCCGCAGCCCGATCCCCAAGCACCCTATCCCGTGGCCCATGCTGCCTAGGCTTGGAGGACAGGGGAAGAGCCAGAGGCAGCAGGGAAAGACTGAGGCTTTGTTCTCAGGGGCAGCAGCCTGGCTATCCTTGGGCACTAGCTTGGGATTCGTTAATTCCCCGTTCACTACTAAGGCTTGGGGAGCCCGCTCAGTGCTAGGCACTGCAGCTGGCAAGCATTTTCATGTATTAATATAAAAAGTCTTTGATACAACACAGCAAGATACATGCTATGATTGCTATTACTATGTCATTTTTACAGACAGGAAAATTAAGGCTCCAGAGAAGCTTAATCCACACCCCAAATCACACAGCTATTGCATGCTTCAGCTGGGATTTGAACTTCTAGATATCTGGTGCCCTGCCCTGTGTTGGGCCATCTCCTCCTGACACAGCTCTCTGACACTCCTGGAGACCCTCAGCAACCCAAAGTCTCTGGCATCTGCCCCACTTGGGGCACAAATACTCTTGCTGTAACATGGCACATGGCTGCAGAGGGCTGTGACAGAGGTCTGTGCAAAGCGCTGAGGGAGCAGAGCCGTGCATTCTGCTGGGATGCCAGTGGGAAGACACTGTAAGAAGAGGCAGCATTGCCCCCAGGCCTGGAGGACTTAGGAGGAATAAAGAGAAGGGATGGGGTATTCCTGCAAAAAAGAACAGCATGGACAGAGGCTCAGAGGTTTGCAGGGCCTTGTGTGCTGAGGGAATATCTGCCTAGGCAACACTCAAACCCTGAGTGGGGCAGAGGTTCTGTTGCATAAATATTACTTTAGAACAGTGGCCTTAACGTGGGGCAATTGACTTTGGACAATAACTACAGACAGTGTTGGCTGTCAGGACTAAGTGGGTGGAGTACTACGGGTATTCGGTAAGTAGGATCCAAGGATGCTGATAAATAGACAGTTCCACAAGAAGGAATTCCCCAATCCCCAAACACTGGCAGAGTTGAAAGAGAAAGAAACGCTTGTCCAGAGAAGAGACATTCAGAGGAGAGTGGCAGAGCCACAGCATTCAGGGTAAAGCGACAGTGCAGTGGTACTGGGCTGAGGAACTCAGGAAGGGGATCGCGGAGAAGGAGCAGGGAGAAGCTCACCACCGTGGGCAGTGTGCAGCTATGTGCCCACAAGGCAGAGAGAATGAGGACAGACTTCACAGGCGGAGAGTGAAGGACTGACCACCAGGGGACTGTGCAAGTTGGCTGGGTGCAGGGTTTGTGAGGAGGGTAGTATGACTTGCATCCAAAATATTCCCCAGAAGGCTCACGTGTCGAGAAATGGGGCTTCTGAAAGGATGATGAGGGCTCCAGTCTCAACAGTGGGCTAATCCACTGATGGACTCTTAGTTTGGTGGCATTTGGGGGAGATAATGGAAGTTTACTGAGGAGAGTGGGTCATGGGGGTGTGACCTGAGGGGCCGTATATTGTCCCCAGCCCCTTTCCCTCAGGCTCTCTCTGCTCTCTCGCCGCTGCCTGGCCCATGAGGTGAGCAGCTTTGCTCCACCGTGCCCTCTGCCTTGCTCCAGCCTAAAAGCAATGGAGCCAACTAACCACAGATTAACACCTCTAAAACCATGAGCCAAACTGACTCTTCCTTCCTCTAAGCAGACTTTCTCTGGCTCTTTGTTAGAGCAACAAGAAGCTGACATGTCCAAGGGGAGAAGAGGAAAAGGACTGAAAAAGTAGTTGCAGGTTAGATTCAGTAAGGCAATGGAGAGCCCCAGAAGGGCCTAGAGAAT
>PVLD010037433.1:0-10247 GCA_004027595.1 Dinomys branickii | reverse complement strand
ACAGCATCCAGTGCAAATTCCCTACTATCTTATATATAATTTGGTATTTCCTTTAATGTTTTTGTGTTAACTAATGTGAAGATAACTATGTAATACAACATCCAGTTCTAATTCCCTACTATATTCTGTATAACTTTGTATTTTCTGTATTGTTTATGGCTTTTCTGGTTCATATGTCTCCATTCTTTTGTCTTTAAAAAAAATAATAATAATAATTTCACCCTCCAAAGGGAGGTAGTATTATTCCCCCTATTCAGACAAAGGCACTGAGATTCAGAGGAAGAAAGGACTTATCCAAGTTCCCTGGTCAGAAAATGACAGAACCTAGGTTGGAATCCAGAGCCTTTCTTCTTTCCCCTCCCCTGTGCCTCTCACATGGTGTGCTGGGCAGAGCCTCCCAGAGGGCGCAAAGGCAACAGTAGCAGAGGCAGAGGCCAGGAGAGCTGGCCAGGGCAGAGGTGCTTCAAGGCTAAAGAAGAAGAGAAGTCTAGGGGAACCTAAAGATGGGTGAAACTTCTGAGCCTCACTACAATGCAACACTGAAGGCCTTCACCAGAACACCCTTCCCTTTGGCCCCCTGCCTCCTGGCAAATCCTTCCGTGAAGACGAGGGGGAACCGGAGAGAGACAGGGACAGCTCTCTGAAGGTCATTGCAGGACCACCGAACCAAAGGGGTAGGAGGTGTAGAGAAAGGAGATTTGAAAGCTGTCAAACCTCTACAAGTGACGAAGACAATAAGCTGAGCACACCATGACGAGCCTTGCTCGTGGTGGGCACCACACGCAAGTGTGGGAGGAACTGCAGAGCTCACTCGGCCTTGGTTGCTCTGACCATTCCATCTCCTCACCGCCAGAACCAAAAGGCCAAATCTATCCTCCTCCACAAGCCCAGAGCCTTGGCTCAGTGGCCCACAGCCCAGCCTCAGAGTTCCTATGGCCAGGATTTCTACCTGGAGAATCACCTCCGCCATAATGTTCTGAGAGCAGGAGCCGCACAGGAGCCTTCTCCTTCCAGGAAGTCCCTTCCCCCAACCCCCTGCTACTCACTCCCCTATATAATATTCCACGTTAGAGCTCATAAATGCTGCTGCGGGTCCCCAGCCTGATTGAATTTGGAAGCCATTGTTTACAGACGTCTGGCTGTACAGGGGGATTTATTGAATTTTCCATGAAATGTTGCTCCCCTAATGCTGTAAAAGGCAAGCAGCCCACATCAGAGGAGCCCTGTGTTACAGGATCATGTTACCCCGAGATGGAGTGCTTGCTTCACAGTGGTTGATGCACCAAGCTCTGGCTTTAGGCAGTTAAGAGAGACTTCAGCGATCGTGGCTGACCCTTCCCTGGGACCCCACAACTGGCACTTCAGAGCCAGCTTCTCCCTCTCTGTTCCTCCAGCTCACGCACTCTGACACATCTCTGCCCAACCCATCCCCTTCCTCCCACCTGCTACTACTGCCTTCGTCAGACTGCGACGTGGCTGTAGGCGTTACTCACCACGGTGCTTTCTCACCTGCGCCAAGCCCTGACTCTTGCCTTTGAGCGCATACGACACATAGTAGGTGTTCAACAAATAAAGCAAGGAACGAAGGCGGGCAGAAAGAAGAGAGGATGGACCCAAGGTGTTCGTAAGTGACATGGTTGAGAGGGGCCCTTCCTCCAGGGCCACAGATGCAGGAGGCCCTGGACCCTGTGAACACAAGAGGCCTCAGGCAGGAGACTGCCTGGCCAAGCACCTGGTAAGAGCTGACGTGGAAATATGTCCTTGTAGTGTACCACGAAATGCAACCAGGCCAAATTTTCTCTTGTGTTAAAAATCACATTCTTTAAACCCTCATCATCTTTGAGCTTCTGTCTCCTTCACTGCCTCATTGCTCAAAGGTTTATTTCTATTTAACCACCTCCACTTCCCACCACTGGCTCATTTCTGCCTTCATCCTCACTCTTTATTGAATCTATTCTCTTGAAGGTCATTAATCCGAATCCCCAAGCCTGTGTGAGCCCTCACCCTTCTCAATGTCTCTAACCCTCCCAGTTGCCCTCCTGAAACCCTCTTCTCTCTTGGTGTCTTTTGTACCGGGCTCCTGGTTCTCTTTTGCAGTCAGCTCCTTCTCAATCTTCATCCTCCTCCCACCATGAACAAAGAGAGGTGTTTCCCAGTGTTCTGGCTTTGACCCTCCTTCCTTGGTGTGCACTTTAATCTGATGAGCTCATCTGTCCCTCCCCTCAGCTGGCATCTTTATTTAGAGGACTCCTGCGCCTACAGCTCCAAATCCGACCTCCTGCTGCTTTGCTCCCATTTTCCCAACTGCCCAGTGGATGGCCTCAGTGCTGTGTTCCACAGACATCTCAAAACTGAATCTATCCCTTCTCCCCACCCCCTGGTAATGCTCCCTCCCCGGGCCCTGTTGCCGTGGTAACATTCTCATCCTCAGTCCCTCAGTCATGAGCTCTTGAAATGGTCTCTGGTACAGGTGCTCTTGACCCATACACACTGACCAGCTCCACCCGGGCACGCACCACGGCCATGGATGCCGCCGCACACACACACACAACACACAACTTGTTCTCATCCCTGTATTTCCTCGCTACAGAGACAGTACAGCACTAGTGTCCTCCAAAGCTCTAGGCCGGAAAACCGGGCACACACTGACTTCCATCTTCACGTCACATCTCCCACGTCCTATCAATTACTAAATCCTGTGGACACCTTATCATCCCTTATTAATGGTCCTTTATTTCCATCTCTGTTACAACTAAGTGTGAGTCCTCGCTTCAGTGCATTTCACTTAAGTTTCCTGAAATTCCTTCCCACTAGTGTTCACCACTCAGTCTTTCTCCCTGCTCTGATCTTCCACCCGGCTGCCGGCACGGCCTTACTAAGATATCACTCAGAAGCCTCCCAGTGGATCCTTGTTGCTTCTACCATAACATCCAAGCTCTGTGATGCCACTTAGCTTTTGCACCCACGATTCCCCTGACCTGGGATGCTCTCCTCCCCTGGAGCTCTCCACTCTGACCCCTTCTCCCAGCTTCCATCTGGTGCTCTGCCAACCATTCCTTACCACCCAGCTCAGGGGGCCTCCCTGTGTTAAGCCTTCCCAACCTCTGCAGGGATAAGGGAAGCCTCATTTCCACAAGCAGCACCACACTTTGTTCGTGCCGCTCTCCAAGCAGAGGGGCTACAGCATCGTAATGCTGTGTTCAGGGTCGTCTTCCCCAAACAGACGGTATCTGACGGGCTTCACTGGCCCTTGCACCTAGCATAAGACCCTGCAGGTAGTGAGCTTTGAGGACAATTACTAAATAAGAGTCAAATTTAAGTGAAAGTGCCACAGCATACATCTACTAGTAGGATTTATTTTCTTTCTCCACCTTGTCTTTGGTTCTCAAAAAGAGTGCATTCTGAGAGTCCGTCCCATGTCCCACTGCTCCTAGATTTAGTCCAGTGTTTCCAGAGGTTTTTACCAGGCATGAGTTCCTGAAATTTTGAACTCCTGTCTCTCCTACCAGCCTGATGTCTTGCTCTGCCTCCCCATGGCGGTGACCCCTGCCTCTCCTCCCTCCCTCTGGCTCTTCACTGGGGGCACAGTGTGCCTAACGGCCTCTGAGGGAAAACACTGATGCTCCAGAGAGACCATGTGTTCCCCATGTGAGGCAAACATGCCAAGCTGCAGGGGTGCCTGTGGGAGGGGTCCCAGTCAGGGATGGAGAATGTCTCCACGCCAGCCTGTTCGCCAGCAGACAGTCCCCCCTCACCCAGAGAGGGGGTGGGCAGTGGCTCTGAAGAGAAGTGGTAGGATGTTGTTTTCTCAGATTTCATTGGTTTATTTATCCTCTGCCTGGGAGCCATCTGTCCAGCCTCCACAGTCCTTCCCTTGGCAAGGCCAGGAGATGCAGAGGGTCTTGGGCCACCACTACTCCAGAGTAGAATCCTAAAGGGTCCCACTCTCCTACTGCAACTGAGAGGGGCAGTGTACAGTGGAGATATTTGGGGTCATGGAGACATCCTCCTCAGGGGAGACCACTGAATGTCAGCCTCAGAGTGTGTGTTAGCTTGGGGGTCTGCTGAGCCATGCATCTGATGGTGGCTTTGCAGAGTTCTGGGCATCATCCAGCTCCCTAAACTCAGAGACAACAGAGCACAAACCCCTATGGATGCATGGGAGACTCTGAGGGTGTCTCATCCGTGATGGGCTAATGAGAAGCGTAAGAAATGGGGAAATTGACAGAAAGATGTGCTGAAGATGAACAGATGCAGAAAGATGCTTTCCATCCATCCTGAGGAACAGGACCTCCTCAGAGAGCAAGAAGCTGGCAGCCCAAATCTTGCTGCAAATTCTTACTCTACTTTCCCCAGCGCTGAGGTCGGGCCCTAGAACTATGCCAAAGTATAGCACAGCCAGGCAATGAGACAGGCTTGCCTTTGAGTGCTAAGCCTACAGTGGCTTTGGTGGCAACTCAGAGGAGAGGCTCAGAGAGTCACTGAGCCCTCGCTGTCCCTGTGATGCCTCTCTGCGGTCAGGCTGGATCCCTATTCATCTCATCCTTGCTCCCTGCACCTGCTTCCTAAGCATCACCTGAGCTATAATCCCCAGAGCCATGTCAACTCTGACGCAGCCTCTCCATCCAGAGCGCAGATCTGTCACTCAGACCACTCATGGTGTCGGATATTCCCAGCACCTCCATCCTGGCAGAGCAGGAACTAAAGTCTCTGTCTTCCCCTTAGCTCCTGCTGAAAGCTGCTCTCTCACCTACATTTTGTGCCCCTGGAAGTGGCACCCAAGTTCACTGTCATCATCAATTCTTGCCTGTACTTATCACCTACATGTAATCAGGCTGCGAGTCCTCTCCATTCTTTCCACTACTCTTTGCCTTCCCACTACTACCCCTGTGAGGAGAGACTCACCCTCACCCCACCTCCCAAAAGGAACCTTTTTAATTGTCTGGTATTGCATTTTTTTTCAATGCGAAGAGGCACAGGCTTAGAATCAGGACAACTTGAATTTGGCTTTCCTGCTTAAAAGCTGTTTGGCTTTAAACTGAGCATGGTGGCACATACCTATAATCCCAGCACTTGGGAGGCTGAGGCAGAAGGATCTGTGCGAGTTTGAGGCCAGTCTGGGCTACGAAATGAGTTCAAGGCTAACTTGAATTACATAGTGAGACCCTGCCTCAAAAAAACAAACAAACAAACGAAAAGCTATGTGACTTTGAGCCTCTGTTTCCTCATCTGTGAAATAGGCTGTCATTCTGTCTACGTGGGAGAATAGTGAGGGTTCAGGAGAATGAGAAGGAAGATGCTTAGCATAATACCTGACATGTAGTAAGGCTCAAGAAATATCAGCTCCAGCTGTGTGGAAGAATTATAAAGAGCACGCAGCGGGCCTGTACACCCCTTGCCCAGCTTCCCCACTCTGAACATCTTACCATCATCACGGCAAGTTCATCAAAACTAAGGAATTAGCATTGGTACAATGTTATTATTTAACTACTATTCACTAACTTGAAGGCAGTATTTGGATTTCCCCAGCTTTTCCTCTAATGTCCTTTTTCTATTCCAGAATCCAGTCTGGGCCACCATATCCCATTTGAATCATGGGTTTTTCCACTTATCATTTTATTGTGAGCACTTTCCAATTCTGTTAAATATGCTTCTATAAACCTTTTTCTAATGATGCTGAAGTATTTCATTGTTTAGTGTATTTTAATGTTTATCCATCTTTCCTTTGATGAGTATTTAGGTGGTTTTTTCTTTTTTACTATTATTAGTAACATACACTAAACATTTTTGCACATATATTTTTAAAGAATTTTTAATAATTTCCTTAGGTTAGAGTTGTGGAAAGTAAATTATTTGGTCAAAAGGTTTGAACTTTTAAAAAGCTGTTGATACATGCTGATAGACAGCCTTCCAAAAGGCTTATACCAATTCACAGTCTCATCAGCAGTGAATGATTACACCCATTTTCTTAAAACATCATCCACATTATCAATTTCTAAATCTTTACTAATTCGATTGGCTAGAAATAATTCTTAAAAATCTTTATGCATTATTGTAGCAACTGTCCAACTGGCCTCCCCACCTCCAACTCCCCTTGCACATCCACCACATCACACAGCCTAGGATTAGTTTTACTACATTAAGGGCTTAGTCTTCATTTGATAGCAGTTTCTCTGCTACAGTGCTTCAGCCCTGCTCCCCACTGACCTACCACACAAACTAGAATTTCTCACACTGCACACCCTCAAGCCAAACCTCCTTGTCTCCTCCTACCATGTACCTCCATTTTACTCGCCTCACAGGAAATGTAACCTGAAAAGCCGTCCCCATGAGGGGCCAACTGGGAGCTAGAGCTGTCTGAGTTGCGTAGGGGAAGTCACTGTGCCTCTGGTGCTGGGAGAGGCCATGAGGGCATAGACAGAGAATCCTGACACAGAACATGTGGATGTGCGTGGTCTACGCTGATAAAGCTCCCCCAGATTTAGTAGGCTCTCAACCTGAGAAGGAGAAACCCCAAGTCTTGTAGCTGGCTTCACTTAGACTCAGACGTGTCCATCTCATCGTACCCTCATGAATTAAGATACAGCTCTTAGCCAGGAGTGGTGGTACACACCCGTAATCCCAGCACTCTAGGAAGCTGACGCAAGAGGAACACAAGTCCCAGCCCAGCTTGGTGAGCTTAGTGAGACAATGTCATGCTCAGCTCTGTGTCGAGGACCTGGGATCAATCCCCAGCAACCCCAAACAACAACTCCCTCTCTTCAACCTCCTGCCAAACCAGACCTGCCCTCCTCTTCTTCCCTTGCTTCCCATTTCCCTGGTCACCTGAAAACAGAAGCAATCCCGACTCTTCTGCCTCCCTCACTCTGCCCAGCATCTCACTTCTCACAGGCTGTGTCCTATAAATTCTCACTGTCCCTGTCCTAGTTCAGGCTACTGTACCAGCCTGGAAACATCCCCTTACTCCTATGCGCTTTTTCCTCTCCACTACCTGTAGCAAGTTATGTCAATGCAAATCTGACTGGGTTCTCTTACCTAATGAAAAACCACCAGTGCCTCATTTCTCTCAGAACAAAGCATGACTTCCTCCACGTAGCCCCAAAGGCCACATACGCTCTGGTCCCCACCGCTTTCCCAGCCTAATCCCCCACACTCCCCTCAAGCTCCACTGAGTTACCTTCAGGTTCCCAAGTCACTGGTTTCCAACTGCTTGTCTTTGCACGTGCTGTCCCCTCCTCCCCACCTCTTCCGCCCTCACACTCCCAACTCGAGTCAACTCCCAAATCTCCTTCGGGTCTCAGCTTAGACTCGTGTGCTCTGGGAAACTTTGTCTGCCCACTCCAAGTTCAAGACTGGTGCTACTTTTGTGTGTTTCTACATCACTCCATACTCACCCCTTTTAATAAGGTTACTTGTAAGTGTTATAAATGTTTGCTTCATTAATTATTTCTCAATAAAATGGTGTCCTCAATGATACCAGGATGATACTTTGCATTATTGGTTGTATTCTCTAGCATAGAATTTTCTTCTTTCTTGTACTGAGAATTGAACTCAGGACCTTGTACTTGCCAGGCAGGCACTGGGTCACAGAGCTATAGCCCCAACCCTAGCACAGAATCTTGAACATAGTGTTCTATGAACATTTATTGACTATAACTGAATGATTGTTCTAAGCCATTCAGCTACCCAGTCTTGACATTCCCTAAGCCTCAAATTTTCACTTAATAAAAATGATTTAACTTAATTTTAGCCATTGTACTCTCTGAAAAGCTGGAGGAATGAAGAACTATAAGACGCTCTTAGGCCAAGGACACGAGATCAAATTTCTGTTTGGCTTCTCTAAGTTTGTCTATCAACCCAATAGGAAGGGGCAATTATTGATACATTATAAAGGGATCGACCCATGGCAGACTACATAGGATGGCACGACAGAGGACTTTCTAGAACAAATATATGTTGAGCTAGTGTCCAGGATGCCTATTATACCATGCAGGGTTCTAGCAAGAAATAAAGGCCCACGGATGGGGTAACCGGAGAAAGTTTAATTAAGGGATAGTTTACAAAGAGAAGGTGAAGTACCCAAGGCTGGCAGCAGCAGGGGCTGAAGGATCAGGTGCCAGATCCCAGAAGAGCTGCGAGTCTGACCATGGCTGTAGTAGGACCTGTGACCTTCCAGAGAGCAATGCTAACTCCTGACTAGCAGAGAAGGAGCCAGAGCAGTGCCTGCCCCAGCTGTGTTTCTTGTCCTGTTGCCTAGCGTCCTCCATGTGTCAAACTCATCGCAAATCCTGCAGGCAAGGGCACTTGGTTGAAGCCGTACACAGGAGTCAGCTTCCAAGGCACAGCACAGGAAGACGGAGGAGGAAGTGTGGGTCTGCAGGGGCAAAAAGAGACAGCCAGCCAGAGCCTGCCCCGAGAGTGGAAGAAGGATGGCCATGGCGGTGGCTGGGCCTCACCCGAGCAAAGAGCAAGAGCCTTTACACTCCCCAGAATCTGGGGAGCTGGCAGCCTGGTGAGCACTGAGGAAAGACTTGGGCAAACAACAACCAAAAAGAGCACAGCCTGGAGGTAGCCCCACCCACCCTCACTGCTTTGTGCTCTAAGTCCTCTAGCACAGCACCAGGCCCCCAGCTAACACAGGAGAGGAATCTCGGCGGGCATTTCAAGTTTACACTCTCTGACCTACTCAGACTTAACAAAGCTCTCCATCCCCCCAAATCTGAGAACCTGCCAACAGCTTCTTTGGTGTGCATTGAACAAAAAGCCCTAATGTCAGACCCAAGGACAGGAAGCAGGCTGAAGAGGACCCCATTGATCTGGGGCTTGGAATGGACTAGAAGAAAATGGAGAGTCAAGAAGATCTAGATTTTCCCCTGAAATGACCCAAGGCAAAGTTCTGGGGTTCAGGATGCAATGTCTGCAGTAGAGCAATTGTTTGTACACAGCCAGATGGGAAGCCAGTCTGGGTCCCAGTCGGAAATGCATAGTAAGCAGGTAGAAAATGGCCTTCCCAGCTCACTTTCCCCACCCACCTCTTCTCTGTATCTTTCCATCGTTCTAACTCAGACCTGTCCTCATCCTTTCTCTTGGATTTCTAGGATAGCACCTTGTCTAGTCTCCCTGCCAACAACTCCATTTCCTTGATTCCTCCTCTCTATTTTTTTGAGATACTGTATTTCTAAACTGCAAAGCCAGTCATGTCTCACCCTTTCCATAACACCTCTCAAGGGTTCCTTTGTACCTATGTGATCAAATCCAGGCTCCTTAGCGCAGCGTTCCAGTCCTCTATGTCCTGACCCCACTGATCTCCTCAGTCTCAGGCCCTTCAGCCTCTCATTGCATTTCCTAAATTCTGGCTGTCCCAAACTACTGCCTTTGATGGTGCTTACACATGATTACCCCAGTCCCTTTACACATAGTGTTCCCTCTCCCTAGAGTGCCAGGGTCCCATGGTCCACCTATGAAACTCCTGTTCACCTTCCAAAACCCTGCTCAAGTGACACGTCCTCCTTGAAGCTGTCTTTGGTGTTGCTGGTCATTCTTTTCTTTGTTTCTCTACCTAGGACTTATTTCTATCACACTATTTTAAAATTATCTCTCCACATTTTTTCCTGTACTAGACTAAGAGCATCTTAAACACAGGTACTGCCTTTCCTTAGATCTAACACAATGCCTGGCACATAAAATGTGTTTTGTAGCCAGTTAGCAATGACCTCGGTAGACAAATGACCTCCTTATCTATCTGAAGATCTGACTTCCTCCTGGTAAGCCTGACTGGCTGGACCTGTTGAAGACATCTTGTCCTTTCTCTCTGTAGCCAAGGAGTTTACCCCACACCGAGCTGAACATCTTTGCCCACTGGGAGCCCCAGGAGGCCAGAAATGGCAAATGGGCTAAAGGGGAACATGGGACCACCTTCTGCAGTTCTCTAGGTGCTGAGCTAAAGGAGATTTTCTGCCTAGCTCTGAAGCCTATCAGTTTTTTTCAGACCTAAACTTGAGAACTACTACAAGCTGTCTTCCTTCTTCCCTCTTAGGACTTGAGTGCCTTAAGATCATGAGGATCTCACCTTAGGAATTCTGACCCTCCCTGTAGGGTGCGCCAGACTTCCCTTTACCACTCATGTGACCCTACTCTTATAGTTCAGTATCTCTTCCTTCTTCTCATTCCTTCTCTTCCTGTTCTCCTTCTCCCCTCCTCCTTTCTCTTCCTCCCCCCGACTGTACCTGTACCTAAACACGTCCTTT
>PVLD010037432.1:0-10248 GCA_004027595.1 Dinomys branickii | reverse complement strand
CTAAAACAAAGAACAGATGGGACGAAGGAAAGTAGAAAAGAAAAAGACAAAAATGTATGTATGTATATATGAATATGCATATATGCAGGAGGGCTAACATGGTTCTACTATTGTATTATATCACTTAATGCTAAGCAATAATCGATGACGGGTTATTTGATCAATCTTGTATGTCTGTATGTGTTATCCTGAACACACATTTCAAAGATATCAATATGTAAAGCAGCAACTATTGGTGTTTTGTTGTTGTTGTTGTTGTTGTTGCTGTTGTTGATGTTTGCCTGTTTTGTTTTTTGTCTTTGGATTTTTGGTTTTTGTGTTTTTTCTGTTGTTGAGAGGATTAATTGTCTGACTAAATTTGCATGTCTGTATATGGGTTTATATGTTTACACTTCGAAGATATCAATGGATAAAGCAATAACCACTGTTGAGACCATATCACCTTGTCTATAGATTAGTTGTGATTGTACTATTTTTTATGCTAATTGGTGTCTGTTTGTCAATATGTTTTTGTACTTTAATTTTTTTAAAATAAAAAAAAAGAAAAGAAATGGATTAAATTCTCCCACATACCAGTAGAGCATCCCTCATCTGACAACCCAAAATTATTAGCATCTGGGCATCCACATGGTAATGTCCATGCAGATATGCCAAAGCACCCATCCCCACCCTACTCCCTCCCAAAATATCCCTCCAAATTCTGAAACACTTCTGATTTAATTATCTCGGATTAAAAGGTATTCAACCTGTAGAAACTTTCTGGAATTTGCTATTTATTAAGAATTCTTTGCAAAAACAACCCTGGCATTCTGCATTTTGAAGAGTAGAACTAGTGATTAAAACCTCAAGAAAATATGACCTACTCTGAGGACACCATTTGAGAGAAATGTAGTTCCTTACTGGGTCCTTTACATTTGCTTTCTAGCAGTATAATCCAAGGTGTTTTGCCGAGATGAGTTCACCCGCCAGACATTCAGCATGCTGGAGGAGGCCTGACATTCTCAAGAAGTAGAAGAGGTCCTGAAAATAAAAGAGCATGCAAAGCCTGGTGCTTTTCTGCACGCTTCTCTTACCGTGGACACTTACAAAAACAAGAACAAAAATAAGAAGTAATTACTAAAAGCTATCAAAGGACGATATGCTGAGTCACTGAATTAAGTTTTTGTTAATAGACCCGTTTATTTCTAGAGGGCTGTTCATTTTTAATAGAGATGTTACTATTTGAATCCTACCAGGGGTTGTTGGGCACTTAGGTACCCAAAGGTAAGGCTGTGTCAAACAAAACGCAGTTAGTTATATATCAGTCACAAAGAAACTATAAGAAGGAGCCCAGAACATAAGGAAACTCTGAACTTCATCACAGCTTCTTAGATGAAGAAATCATGCTCTGCGGATACTGCAGACGAGCTTTAAACTTAGGAGCACGACACAGATTTCATCACCCCTTTCCCTTAGTAGCTGTGTGATTTGGTTTGGTGACTTCATATTTCTGATCTCCAATTCCCTCATCTGGAAAATGAGGATGAAAATGCCTGTCCTTGTATCATTGTTAGTTATTGTTGAGAGACAAAATGAGATCATGTCTGGGAAAATATTTCGAAATTATCAACTGCTTTTCTGACTAAAAAGAATGCACTCTTTCTCTGGACTTGTGCCAGAGGTCTTAAAACGCTAAGATACCTAAAAAGTGAAGTCAGCCTGCTTCCTAGTCCTTGGAGATTCAGATTTTCTACAAGTAACTCATAAAATTCGCACTGTGCTGAAAATGAAATCTGATTTAAGGACTATCAGCATTTAGAACCCCCTTGGAGGCTACGGGTGTTTCCTCTTTCATAATACCATGAACAAAATTCACTCCTGGAAATCACTTCAGTGTCTCTCTCACACCTCAAGTCTGCAACTTTCTTTTTCTTTTGATTTAGGTATTGCTGTCTCCAACTCCCTGCTAATGAATTCTTTTCTCCTAGCCAAGTCACAGGCTTGGTAGTAACTACTGTATTCATTGCCATTCCTGCACAGGTGATATTCTGAGCTTTCTGAATGTGAGCACTTCATTAAACCAAACCAGCCTAGTCTAACAACACGACAATGGGTGACACCAGAAAGACTGAATTCCACCAGAAAATCGGAATCATAAAAATGACATCAAAACAGACTTCAGAAAACATATTTTCTACTGCTTTACCAGAATTTTAATAGCACATGCCTTTTGTAAAGTGAAATATTTGGTAGAGCATCATAGGTAAGAAAGATTGAATAAAAATGCTACGGTTGAGGAGGAGTAACTAATGTCAGTCTTCTTGTTTCTTTACAGATACTAAGAACCATAAGAACAGTACTCTCTGTAGTCCAAATACTCCCTCTGTAGGGCTTCAAATCCTTCTACAATAACCACGTCAGTCATTCAGCCTTTCAACATTTCCAGTGATGCCCATGCTCCCTAGGAAGGCCATATTATTTTTTGACAGCTTTAACTGTTTATTTATAAAATTCATTCTTACTGGACCTAGTGGCACACACCTATAATCCCAACTACTCAGGAGGTGAAGGCAGGAGGATTACAGGTTTGAGACCTTCCCATACAAATTTAATAAGACTCTGTCTCTGAATTTAAAAATAAGGTCTGGGGGATGTAGCTCAGTAATAGAACATTTGTCTAGTATACATAAGGCACTGAGTTCTATTCCCTCTACCAAAAGAGAAAAAAGAAAGATTGAATAAAAATGCCATTTTGAATAAGATTGAAAAAAAATGCTAGGTGAGTCAATGTACTCTACTGATTAGGTGAGTCAATGATTGCATTCCTCTGAAAATGTTTATTTTTAATAAACCAAACATCCTTGATTTCTTCAACTTTCTCATGTGAGAATATTTGTGCCTAGTCTTTACTTGGGCTTGTTTCAGTGTACTGGCATCAGATTTTATTAGTATGCCCAGAATCATACACACTAATTCCCATACTGACTATAACAATCAAATCTCTCATGTTGAACATTATACCTCTGTTATTGTGACTTACAATTGCACTTGATTTTGGGGAGACCAACGGATCTTCGTCAACTAAATCTCCAAAATCATTCTGGAGTATGCTGCTACATAAAAATTGTTTTATGATTTCCTGTGATCATTTTCCTTTGCTGTAATTCATGAAGTCAGCCCCATGGTCCTGTAAGAAAGATTTTCAGGTTCTTGTCTTTTATAAGACTTCATTGTAGGATTTTGTAAATTAATGTCCATGTATTAGTTCACTTTTTATTCCATCCGTCACAGAAACCCTCTGCTTAATCATTTCCTGTAGATCTATATTGCTATAAATTTTATTAGAAAAAATTGGTGACTCCTGAAGATACAAGCTATATAATCACGACTACTCAGTTATATCTGGCATAAATAACTTTCTAACCACAGAACTTTTGAGGTTCTGAGAGGGTTCATTAGGAACCTAAAAGCATAGCAAAGATGCTCAATTGGTTTGGTTGTACTCCAGTGCTTCTATGAGTCTGTAATTTCAGAAGGTCTTCTTTCTACTAAACAAATGAATTTTTAAGCTTTAGGAGATTAGTTTGAATTTTCATTCTTCTCTAAGAGTTTTCTCAACTTTGTGGGTTTCAACCTTCCTTGAACATATTTTCATGTGGTTTTATAATATTTATTCAACATTATTTTCCATTAGTTCTCTAATTTTCATTGTTGTTAACCATTCAGTATGTAGCTATTACAAGCTGCAGAACTGATTTATCCACATTAATGTCTGAGGAGACCACGACCCATTTTACTCGCTGCATGGTCAGCCTTAGTACTCATGGCAGGTTTTCTGAATATTTCTGATGAAGTCTTTAAGCACAGGTAATTCTGAAAACACATTACCATTCAGTAAGATTTATACAGGATGGTAAGCCCAACATGGCCAAAGGTTTCTTAAAAATTCCATAAACATTAAGCATATTTATGTCATAGCATTAAGTTTGGTCAATTTGAAACTTACTGTATTGTAGTATAAGAGGCATTTTGTTTGCTTCTGTTTACTTTCCCAGGAGTAAGTGCGTTTTGGTTAACCGCAATGGCAAACTTAGTCAAGACATTTATGTCAACAAATCCTCCTGCTTAACAAAGTCACATTCTTAGTTTCTAGGACAGCAGACTGGATTCTAAGTAATAAGGTGTTTATAAGGCGTGCTGTAAATCTGGGACTATAAACATGTCTAATTTTCTGTTAAACCTGCTGCTGTGCATGAGGTACAATAAGCTCTCTCTTCAGTTTTACGGTGGCCAGTATGTTGGCTTCTCAGTCTTGATCACTGTTGATTCTACTGTTCCCAAAGCCTCCTGCCAAGCTCTTGACCCAAGTCATGCTCTCTGGTGATGTCATAATGCTGCTAAGAAATTACTCATTCACTGTACCTGCAGGGATGCCCCAAGAGTTACATGCCTTCCCTGTTAGTCACACACTCTTTGGAGAATAACACCTTGAGAAAAGCAGGGCCTCTCCTTCCCCTCGTTACAAAGGCAATACATTTTTAGGTCTTTCAGAATGAGCTTATAGATGTAGTAAGAAAATTATTGCCTTTAAGGAAATTATTTTTAATATGACTTTTTCTCAAAAGTTAACAGTAAGAATTTTGTTGTATTAACAAAAAACAAGATTTTCTCTTCATTCATAAGCAAAAATTATTTTTAATTCAACACATATTTATAAAACAGAGTGCCTAGTATTTATTATCACCATGTAATGGCAACCATCTGAATGAAAATAGGAAAAACGTCATAGATATGAATTTTTTATGTGTCTTTTGAGATAGGGTCTCACTACACAGTTCAGGCTGGCCTTGAGTTCGCTTTGTGGCCCATGCTGACCTCGAACTCTCAATGATACTCCTGCCACAGCCTCATGAGTGCTGAGATTACAGACACACACCACCATGACCATCTAGATTTGGATATTTAAATTCCATGATATCAGATATATCTACTTGAAACAATCTGATCAATTTTAAGTTCTTCACGTTTCACATAATTATTAGATATTTATATATATTTACCTTGCACTTTGCCTTACTTTACACTTTATTTTTTCAACCAAAGTACTTATAGAATAATGTTCTAGAGAATAACATTAGTAACCAATTTGACTTAACTTTTCAAATACTTCACTTGGTGACAGTAGAATGTACATTATTCTTAAGTACATACAGAGCATTTCCCAACATTTACCCAAATAGACCATATTCTAGGCCATAAAACACAAGCCTTGGTGATTTTAGAAAGATTAAAATCATGAATAGTGTGCTTTGTGACCACAATGGAAAGAAATTAAAAATTAGAAATCAATATGAGAAGACAAGTTAGAAAATTTCTTAATTTTGATCATCTAAATGATATTACTCTTTGAAAATAAGGAGCACTGCTATGAATGTTATTAAAGTACCTGTTTAGAGGAGAATTTGTAACACTAAATACCTATAATAGACCATAAGAAAAGTCTCAATTAATCACCTCAGCTTCCACCTTAAGAAACTAGAAAAGGAAGAGCATACTAAAGTCAAACACAGTGGAAGAAAATAGTAAAGATTAGAGTAGAAATGAATTACGTGAGAAACAATAGATAATATCAATAAAACCTAAAGCTGGATCTTTGAAAAGACCAGTAAAATTCACAAAACCCTGGCTAAGCTTATCCAGAGAAAAGAAAGAAGGCACAAATTAGTGTGAGAAAAATTTTGTGTCCTTAAGTTAGGTAAAGATTTTGGAGATACAGCCAGGTAATGCTCGGTTACTAGATAGTCAGTTTCATTGTTTGATCTAAAATGCGCCCCCCCCCAAAGTCTCTGATGTTCACAATGGGACTTTTGGAAAAATGATTGGATCAGGAAGCACTGACCCTACTGACAGGTTAACTCATTGCTGAGTCTGGCTGAATATGCTATTGGAAGCTCGGGCCTCGTTGAAGGAAAAAGATCCCTGTGAGCTGCCTGTGAAGGTTGTATCTTCTCTGCAGCTCTTTCCTCCTCTCTCTGCTCCCTGGCTATCGTGATGTTTCTGCCTTGGAACCAGAGGAATCTGGACTGAAACATCAAGCATGAGCCAAAATAAACTTTTCCTCCTTTAAATTGTATATGTCAGGTATTTTGACCCAGTAACAAAAACCTTAAAAACCATACCAGTAAATACATCATACTTATGCTTTATAAAAATTTTCACTGGAAATACATCATTAAACATACTTTATAGCAAACTGGGGTACCAAATGCATGCCAGTTGGAGAAACATTGCTATGAGGCATGTGCGATTCTGAGCAAAAGTTCCCTTTCTATGGCCAAATAAAATGGACAGATAAGAAAGCCATTTGGCAATCTGGATTGAAATCTCCCTTCTTTAGGACACTATGAAGGGATTAGGTAATTTCTGTTCATCAAAATCATTTGTAATGCACAATAATTTCCTAATCATTGTTCTCATTTGTCTCATATACCACAGTCTCCACCTATAACCCCAGCACATAGAAAAGAGTTCCTCCAAAATTTTAGACATTATGTTTTCTCCTAACGCAACTTCTGTTTGTTGGAATAAAAGCCCAAGAAGACAAAAAATCTTAGCTAACCATCTAAAAGCCTCATTAAAACACCTCACAGGAACCTGTTACACCATTTACCACAACTAGTGGTGGTTCCTTTCCGCTCTCAACTACTTCTAAAGCAAACAGGTAAGATTTCTGATCACAGCAACCACTTTAGTGGTTCTCATTTCACTTCATGTTGGTCATTCCCATCACTGTGAACATGATCTTTGCTCTTCTCCAATAGGCTATATTATCTTCAAATATTGCTACAGGAAACTCTCCAGGTTTGAAAGTATTTTGATTTTAGTGTATATGCTAGACATCCCTGCACGGTACACACTCTTTCAGAAAAAGAGTGGAGAATATGCAGAAACCCATTAAGGCCACATTAACAACCAAATACTTTATAGTAACTCCTGGCTCTTCAAAGGAGTACAGATGCAGTTCACTCGCCTTGGTGTTACACTACCTGCTCTCCTTTGCCCGGATTGGGGAACTTTCTGTTCCTTTTAACAGATCTGGGTAACCCTACAAAAACTTTTAGACTTTATTATGTTTAATTAAAAACACAAGCAAAATACCTTTTTATCAGAGTATATGAATCACTATCTTCATCTCTCCTAAATGTTTTTCAACAGCCATGATTTTACTCCATTAATTTGCAAATTTTCCCTCAGAGCTTAAGATGTTTCCTCCAGCTTGCCTCTAGCTTGTCTTTTTTGCTTATTTGTTTGTTTTATTGTTTTATTTTGCTTTCTATTCCATCCATTTAAATGTTATTTGTCACTAGGGGCTATGATGTTATTATGGTTATTATTGTTGTTGTGGTTGTTGTTGTTTTACTTATAAAAGTCCTTTTTCTTCCTCCAATTAGTTGCTTACAGTATGCTCATGGGTTGGAAATCAGTATACTGGCATTATTACAATAGAATGTAAAATTAAATTGACCAGCATTGCACTGTAGAAGCTATTTTTGGTGGAATTAGAGGCTTGAATTTGTGCTGCTAAAAACTACTTCAGGATCTAACCAGTCTTTCCCCTTCCTTACAGGCCGTGTTAGCAATCGCTAGAGTGAAAGATGATGGACAAGCGGTCACAGAATTGCCCAGGAAGCAAAGTAGGAATACCTACCAGCCCAGCACCAGGTATGGAGAGACAGAAGCCCAACAGGGGAAAACATTAAGGAATGCCACTGCCTGGTTATTTCATTAGAGACAACTCTGAATATAAGCATGCTTATTTTATAATCACTTTCAAAAATTTTATGGAAAAGTTATATGTAGTACTTGTAGATCTTCTTAGAAAAAAAAAAAACTTCTCCTTGCTCAGCATTTTCCTGACTCTTTATTAGTCTGCTAAATTCATTCAGGTATAATTTAAAACCAGAAATACTTCAAAATATAGACTCCCTTAAGGGAGCTGAGTACCTCATTGAAAAGCAGCTGAGGGAATTCAGTACTTCACCTTCCATGGGAGGAATATTTTTATACTTGTTTAAATCAGTAGAAAAAATTGCTTAGCAGAGTCTAACTAGATCCTCTCCAAACCTGTTTAGTTTTCCTGGGCACATAGCTAAATTACATTTCCCAGACACTCTATGTTTAACACTGCACAGCCGATTACTGCATATAGAAGGAATAGAAATGGTTAAAAAAAAGAGTGTAGCTTTGTCATACTTATTTTCTCCTCTCTCCACCTTCTGGCTGGATGACGTCCAGAGTTTTTACTCAGTATATTGCTTTAGATATTTTAAACACATGAAATTTAGGGCAGGAATTGAATCTCACAGGTGAGGAAAGACGTGAGATGCTAAGCAGAAGGGAATCAACCAATTGAAAGGTGATTAGCAAATAGCAAGAAAATTCTATTCAACTCCTCCTCCCCTCGGAGATAAGAAGAAATGAAGTGGTGGTGTGGGAACCCAGAGCCAAGTAACTAGGGCCCTCTGGCAATAGTCCTAGGTGTGGGGACGGTTTGCACTGGAAGGGCTGTCTCTGTGCAGGCAGAGGCCATCCGAGAGAAGCTGGAGCCACAGAAGCAATGCAGTTCATGTCAGAGATGGTGTTCGAGACTGACAGCTGTGTGTGTGTGTGTGTGTGTGTGTGTGTGTGTGTGTGTGTGTGTGTATTTTGGGGGAGGGGGCACAGCAAAGATTTGTGATTCCCTTTATGTCCTTACCTACCTTCCTCTAACCTCCCATTACAGCTCTCTTTGGCCAAACATATCTGGAAGCAAATTTGCAAGAGATCCTTGGGAAATGTAGTTTTCTGTGATGCAGAAGAGAGCCAGAGAAGGATGAGGAACGAATGTGAGAGAAAATCAGCACATGACCGGCCCACTGAGTAATTACAGGTACATTTCCCTCCCTTTAGAGGCACCTTCAGAACTCCAGCAGCTAATTGTCTATATTCTGTTCGTACGTAGTTTTACAAAGGTGAAATCTTCACATCTTCATGTTGGGTGGATGGAAGGACAGATAAGACACAACGGTGATGATGATTAGATTGAGAGCAGAGAGGCAGTGGATAGGGGGATAAATAGAGATAGACAGATGCTACCCACAACAATTTAGCTGTAAACAGTATTTCCATGACTACGCTGATCCAGGCTGGGTGACACAAACATGCGAGATAATAAGTCCTTTTAGATGAGGAGTGGTTTTGGTGAGTTGCAACTTGCCCCAAAATATTGCTCTAACTTGGCCCTGCCCCTCAAATACAATGGCATGGCACAAATCTTAGTAGATACCATCTGTGGGATCCATCAAGTAAGTTTTACTTCAAAAGACATTGAAGTAAGCCGATTCTGCAGGGAATAAAACTTACGATGACAATCGGGAAGCTCATGTTGGTGACAGTGGCTGACTGCCTGATGTAAGCTTTCTTCATTGTAGCGTTAAGTGATTTTTATCATAAAGGTTCCTTTCTTACAAATTTTTTATCTATCACCTACTTTTTTTTAAATTCAAGTCAAGCCTTTAACATGGAGAGTCTTTCCAAACCAAAGGGTGAATGAGTGAATGGCAACCTCTTTACTTCATGGCACCTTTATCATTTATAGGAGGGTAAAGCATGTTCAGAACAGGTCGACCTGCACGTTATCTGGCACAAAAGAACACATCCACTAGAAAATCTCTACTGAAAACTGGAGGTGATAATTCAACAGAAACCTGACATGTGCCAGTTTGTGACATAGAAATTAGAATTGGAAAATGAGAACAATCTTTAAATAGCTCTTTAAGTAACTTAGGTTTTTTAAAAAAGGTGCTTCATAGCCAAGAAAGGTTTGAGGAAACATGATAATTAATGTAATGTGGAATCCTGAGTATTGTCTAAAACAGAATTAAAAAGAACATTAAAGCTGGGATCGGCAGCTGGAGTCGGCCTCAGACGCACGTGTGCGAGTTGCTATGATGGCAGTCAAAGGGAAAAGAAAGCTCACAGGAAGGAGTGCAAAGGCTTCACACGAGAAAAGCAAATTTCAGAAGAACAGTGATTCCAGTTCTTCAAAAATATTCCCCAAGAAAGTTGTCAAGGAGGGGGGACCTAAAGTTACATCTAAGAAGTTTGAGAAAAGTGCCACAAAACCTGGGAAAAAGGGTGTGAAACAATTCAAGAATAAGCAACAAGGGGACAAAGGACCGAAGAGCAAATTCCAGCAAGCAAATAAATTCAGCAAGAAGAGAAAATTCC